>BPLR01015037.1:0-76116 GCA_021605095.1 Caerostris extrusa | reverse complement strand
CTTTACGTCGTCAATTGGTTATTGCAAAAATGCGTAGTGGTAATAATGTTTTGGCTCTTGAGTGTAGGATACATGTCATTACATATGCAAGTAAATGCCACTATATTTTACATGTATTATTTTTAGTTACGAGTCTAAAATAAAAAAATACACTTTTGCCACTGATAAGAAAAACATATTCAAGTATACACTGAAGTGACAAAAGTCATGGGATACCTCTTAATATCGTGTCGGCCCTCCTTTCGCCCGGCGAAGTGCAGCAACTCGACGTGGCATGGACTCAACAAGTCGTTGGAAGTCTTCTGCAGGAATATTGAGCCATGCTGTCTCGATAGACGTCCATAATTGTGAAAGCGTTGATGGTGCAGGATTTTTGGGCACGAACAGACCTCTCGATGATGTCCCATAAATGCTCGATGGGATTCATGTCGGGCGATCTAGGTGGCCAGATCATTCGTTGGAATTGTCCAGAATGTTCTTCAAACCAATCGCGAACAGTTGTGGCCCGGTGACATGGCGCATTGTCATCCATAAAAATCCCATCGTTGTTTGGGTACATGAAGTCCATGAATGGCTGCAAGTGATCTCAAGTAGCTGAACATAAGCATTTCCAGTCAATGTTTCGGTCCAGTCGCACCAGAGGGACCAAGTCCATGCCATGAAAAAACAGCCCACACCATTACGGGAGCCACCACCAGCTTGAACAGTGCCTTGCTGACAGTTTGGGTCCATGGCTTCGTGGGGTCTGCGCCACACTCGAACCCTACCATCAGCTCTTACCAACTGAAATCGTGACTCATCGGACCAGGCCACGGTTTTCCATTCATCTAAAGGGACCAACCGATATGCTCACGTGCCCACGAGAGTCGCTGCAAGCGATGTCGTTCTGTCAGTAAAGGCACTCGAGTCGGTCTTCTGCTGGAATAGCCCAAGAAAGCCAAATTTCTCCGCACAGTTCTAACAGACAAGTCCCTTGTACGTCCCACATTGATTTCTGCGGTTATTTGACGCAGTGTTGCTTGTCTGTTAGAATTTACGACTCTTTGCAGACGTCGCCGGTCTCGGTCGTTAAGTGCAGGCGGTCGACCACTGCGCTGTCCATGGTGGGATGTTATGCCTGAAATTTCATACTCTCCGGCACACTCTTGACACAGTGGATCTGGGAATGTTGAATTCCCTAACGATTTCCGAAATGGCATGACCCATGCGTCTAGCTCCAACTAACATTCCGCGTTCAAAGTCTGTTAATTCCCGTCGTGCGGTCATCATCACGTCAAAAACCTCTTCACATGAATAACTTGAACAGAAATGAAAGCTCTGCGAAAGCACTGCGCATTTATACCTGTTCTACGCGATGCTACTGCCATCTGAAAATTTGCATATTGCTATCCCATGACTTTTGTCACTTCAGTGCTACATATATAATGGTATAAGCCCTTAATATATATATATATATATAACTGTCTAATGGCCGAGTCTATCCATCTCTTTATGTCTAGGAATTGTGTCCGAGTTTGGAGAGTATTTACTTTGTAAAAGTACTGGTTGTCAAACATTGCCGTTTTGTAAATAAGCATTCAGTGATTGTCAGATTGGACTCCCTTTTCAAGAGTCTTACTCAATGAAGAAGTCTACGTAAGTGACTCATTCGCAGATCTGTGGAATGCGACACAACAAGGAGCACACCCAATGAAGGCTCGTCTTCTGAAAGCACTACATCACCGAATCTTTTATGTCAGAATTTGCGTATAAATTTCCCAAACTGCCATTTCCATATACCTTCAAGTAAGTAATATTGTAGACTATAACAAATGTTATCGCTTATTTAAAACCAGAGCGACTTTGGAACCAACGTAAAAAACAATAACCATTTCATTTCAAATGAAGCCATTTCTTATTAATGAAGAACGGATGCGTCGGCATGGTGACGAAGATCCAGCGGTGTTTCGTCAGAAGTTCTAAATCCCCCGACGCGACGAATCATGCTGACCGCAGCTGTCTTCGTTCCGCACGAACGATGACAGGGGTAGATGGATATTACAGAGACCGAGTTTACATTTTAATGGGGCGGGCGGGTTACTACGCTACGCTAAACTGTGGGACGCAAACCCACTTTACATATGCTGAAAAGAAAGAGCCTTGCAATAACTACGATAAATAATTAAAAAAAAAAATAGATTGATAAACTAAATCGTCTTATGTACTGAAAATTGAATAAAAATCACTCATTTTTTGGCTGAACATAAGTAGTTTAATTATTATGAACTTCAAAATTACTAATTAATCATCATCATCATTGGCCCAACAGCCCCACAGTGGCTCTACTGGCAGATTCTTGAAACATGAGATGTTTTTTTCTTTTAAGGGGTAGGGTTGTCAACCCTACGGCCAAATTGGCTAGCACTCTGATCTTTTTGGTACCACAGTCTTTAGGTTTAAATCCTGGTAAGAGGCATGAATGCTGAGTATGTTCGTGGAAACCCATTAAACTATAGATCCCGGTCTATTTAGTCTGCAAATGGTCATATTAGACCGGGCCTACAATTTAACGTGGATTCCGAATCACTACAAACATCCAGAAAGTACCTCCATTTTCCCACCCCTGCCTTCTTGAACTTAAATAAGTTCGAAAACTTTTTACTATTCCATTTTTATTGTATTAATATAAATTAAACGAAAAAAACACCAAATTCTTCTGTGGCATTTAAGAGCAATAAAAGTGAAACAAACATAAACTATAGTAGCTTTTTTCTCATTTTCTTACTGTCATAGAACATTACATTTTTTCATTGGCATGGTTATTTTCATTTAAAAAAACCTTTTATTTTATGTCAGATGCTTTTGTTTATTTGTGTGTGTCTGTGTGTGTTTATAAAAGATTTTTGCATTGGCGCTGTTTCTGAAAATCGGGAAGCTCTGATATACGTGGAGAACTCTGTTAAACAGAAGGGGATGTTTCACGAACACTCCGAGAGGAGATCTGGGTCTACGCCAAGCGTTTCTCATAATCGCCATAATTCACGCAATAGGTATTGGAAAAGATGGGGTAGAAGAATATGTGTGTATTTCTATAAATAGATTGCGGGCATAAAAAAAGTTATTTTACATGGTTAACTTCGAGAAATCTTTTGACAAGTAAAAAAATCATGAAAAGTTTATCACTTATTTTAATATCTCAGAGACATTCTTAATTTTACATTAATTTCAGCTATTCTTCTATTATATAATATTTCTTCTGCTTCTTTTGTTGGAGCAGTAGCCCCATGATAGGCCAAAGCCGTCTGCTTGTTGGCATAATTCAAGACAGGAGATGTTACGAGTAGGGTTTTCAACCTACGACCAACGCTCTATAGTCATATTAGTACGTTGTACCTACGGTTTTAAGGTGGATTCCAAACCACTGCGAACATCCCTGGCACCGCCGAGAACAAAACGCGGGCATAGAGTGCCAGAGCGTTAGGCACTCGGCCATCAGGCCCATACAATATTCTAAAGAGGATTAAACTTCCTACCATTTTCACTCATACAACTTTTTGTGGCACACAGTATAAAGGACATTGTGACTTCTTAAAAATTGTCATTTTTTTCTCAACTTCGTACAAAAACACTCATCCTTCGGGAACACACATTTATCTTTAAATTTAACTAAACCCTACTTTATTCTCAGTAGATTTCCTTACTTTAAAATTCCCTTTACCCTTTATCCCACTGCCCACTTATGACTCCCTACTCTCAATTTCCACTTGGAAATTACTTGCAACTGGAATGGCGGAAATATAGTAGATTCAGCGTTAACCAAGAGTGACCATGGGAGAAGTGGTTACTATACTGCACCCCTTTTTGTGCAACTAGAATTTTGAACCAAAAATGGACATCAAAAGGATTCGCACCTTTCTCCTCTACTCCTGAAATAACACGGAAGGAATTTTCCGCTTTCGGATTTATCTTGTCAATTCCCAGCTTGGATACGGGGTCTTCCCTTCTCGAGTTACGAATCTAGTTCTTCTAGTTCGAAAACACCGATAATCTGTCTTCAAGATCCCTTCCAGCTTGACGGACTAATCGAATTATTCGCTATAACCATGATGTCGGTCTAATCGAATTTTTCGATATAGCCATGATGTATAATGGACTAATCGAACTATTTGCTATAGCCCTGATGTCGGACTAATCGAATTACTCGCTATTACCATGATGTCGGTCTAATCGAATTTTCGATATAGCCATGATGTATAATGGACTAATCGAACTATTCCTTATAGCCATGATGTCGGACTAATCGAATTTTTTGATATGGCCATGATATCTAATTAATCGAATTATTCACTATAATCATTATGTCGGATTAATATTATTTGCTATAGCTATTATGTCAGATAAACCGAATTATTCACTGTAAGCATAATATGACTAATATTCTCCATAGCTATAATATCAGACTAATCGAGTTATTTGTTATAACTTTGATATCGGAGTACTATAGGCCATATGCTATAATGTCGCTATAATACGCTACTATAGCTATAATATCGGACTCAGCGAATTATTCTCTATAGCCATGATGTCGGACTAATTGGTTATTCGCTATAGCCATAAGTCGGACTAATCGAATTATTCTCTAAAACCATTATATCGGACTAATCGAATTATTCGATATGGCCATGAAACAGAACATAAATAAATCAGAATTCCTTAAAAATATATGGTGCATGTAATATATATTCTTTTATTTATTTATAAAACATGATAAATATTATAATTGCAAAGGGAAATAAGAAAAATTCTTAAAACCCGAAAAAAATTGTGAAATACGGTTCAAAAACCTTTAGTTGAGATAAATGCGAAATACGTAGTTCAGTTTACGAATGGGTTGGTAAAACTAAAACCTCCGACAATGAGATCATTCCAATCCGCTCATGGTTAAGATAATATATATATATATGGGTAAAAATCTAGAACGCTGTACCCCAGAGGAAGTCGCCAATCTTGCAACCCTGAATATTTCGCAATTTACCACCAGTTTCATTAGGGTTGCAATACTGTAATTAAAGGAATTCGTAGCTTCCTTTTCCGAACAATATAATGACTATTTTATTGCGATTTCGATAATTATTTGCAGAATTTTTATTTCCAATAAATAAGAACAGAAATATATATACTTTTAAAAAAGTATTCCGATAAATTATTGATACAGAACATAAACAATTTTTATGCTCTTGCCACTCATGAAAATAAGAAACAAACAAGGAAAACGATTTTTTAATTTATTATTAACTTATATTTCATTCTTAAATTATTCATTTCCTTTTTTAAGGATTTTCGTTAGAATTTTGTGGCAACCGTAATTAGAATTCCACGGATTGTTTGAAGCTTTAGCTTTTTAGAACGTTAGTTAACATTACAATTTAAATTTCTAATAATTAAAATACCTTAATAATAATAAAAATAATATGTCCGGAACATTTGATAATTATCTGGCAGAGTACAAATTTGACATCCGCAAATTTTTTATGATTTAACCGATGGAATAAAACGTTCGTTTCCACCACAGACGAAGTGGTATACCACAATAAAAGGTAAGTTATTCTCTGGTTTCTTCTTCTTTTTTCTCTTTTTTAATATTAATTTATCATTAGAATTCGGCTTCGTAAAAAAAAGAACATGACATATTTTTTGACATTTAAAAAAAATTGGCGAATTAACGAATAAATTTAACGAAGAATTTTGTCGTAACATCGATTATTATCTTTGTCTAAGCGATACATTTTTTGTGAGTTACCAAAATCAAATAATAATTTGGAGATAAAAGAGATTTAATTCGGGGTGAAAACATTTAAGGAATAAAATGTTGGCAAAGTAATGATATATTTTGGCGTTAAAGCGGCTATAAGTGGCGTAAAAAAAAAAAAACATTAAGATTTTGCCATAATAGTGGTAAACTTTTGGCTATAAAGTGATATAAATTGCCGTAAAGGCAATTTAGACATAATTTTTGTCATAATAATGCTAAATTTTGGCGTAAAAGCGATAACATTTGCCGCAAAAAGTATTCGAGAGATAAAATTTTTTAGTGATAAAAATTTGGCGATAAAGCAAAAATTTTTTGGCGTAAAAGCAAAAACCAATTTGCTTAATGAAAAAATTTGGCAATAAAGCAATAAATGTTGGCGATAAAGTATTAACTTTTGGAATCACAATCGTATAAACAACTGAAATTGAATATTTGAAATAAAGGTTTTTAATTTATTTTTTTTCACAATTAACTGAATTAAAGAAAATTTCAAAACTAAATCATCAAATGGCACCAAATGTGACCAGACAGAAATTAATTTCTGTTTAATTAAAAAAGATATAATTCCGAATTTATTTGTAATTTTTTTATAGACACCTGATTAAAAGAAAAATAACTTCAAAGAAAAAATATTTAGAACGATTATTATCGTAGTTTTAAGTTGCATTGGAATACTGCACATACCAACATCCATTTTTCAATTCCTACTATTAGTTCACATTCTCCCTATACATATCTTGTTTCAAATTTTCAATCGCCAATAAAATACTTTTTATTCATCACTCAAGTTCAAATACATTTTTTTGAACTTGTAGTAGATGGCACTTGATGTTAATACAGTTTTTTTCAAATATTAATTCATTAATTCAATTAAATTAATTAATTTTAGTTTTATTTTTAGATTTAATTTGCATATATCTACCAATAGATGGCGCCAGATGTAAGAGGAAAACTTCAACTTTATTTGTAAAGGACTTTTCTGTAATATAGTGAAAAAGTAGGAATTGACTTTGAAAAAAAAAAAATTATATTACTTATTATATTTATAGTTATTATAGAATAGAAATAATAATCGAAATAATGGATGCCCTCTATAGAATCTTTTGTATTATCATTAGTCTCTAAAACGATTAAATGGAAATTAAGAGAGTTAGAAAGTAAAGCCTTCTTAATTTTGTATAAAATTTTAGTTGAGATGCAACGGCAATGAGTATGATTCTTGAAAAAACATTTTAAAAAAAAAATCCTGGGTCAGGTTTTCAAGCGGAAAGATAAAAATCCCGGTGTTGCTATTTCCCCCGATCCAGCAATCTCCCCCTATCCATGAAAGTAGCTGCTAAAAAATCCATTAGTTAAAGAGCTGAATGAGTGAAAGGCAGCCGAGCGGCAGAAATGCACGCGCAGGAGGAAAAAGAAATCGTCTGCTGTCAACGCGCCTTTTCCGCCCCCTGCCTGGGAAGATTTTAATACCTCCACGTGCCTGTGCCATTTCGAATGCTTGTAGAAGAATAATCCGGTGTGGGTTCCCAGGCGTCCTCAGGAAAAAACGCGGGAAGATAAGGATGAAGAGCCAAAGTTATTATTCAAAACAGATTAATCTTGAGAAACGAGAAAGTGTCATTTCCAGAACATTTGTCTGAACTAAACACTCATTTTCCAAGAGATTTGAATTATGTATTTCAAAATTGTCATGAAATATACGTTTTTTAAGGATTTGTTAAGATTATTTCAAGTGCTCTGTATGTTTCATCTTAAATGGTTCGTGGCCATCTTGTGCAATTGTTTGTTTCACTAGAATATATAGCATTCAGTTCAATAGAATCAATTTCCATAGACTTCAGTTCAGTAGAATTAGTTTTAATGGAATCAATTTCAGTAGAATCAATTTCGATAGAAATCAGATAAATAGAATCAGTTTCGATAGAATTTAGTTCAGTACAATCAGTTTCGATAGTATTCGGTTCAGTAAAATTAGTTTCGATAGAATTCAAATCAATAGAAAAGTTTCGCTGGAATTCAATTTAGTAGAATTAATTTCGATATAATTCAATTCAGTAGAATCAGCTTTTTGATAGAATTCTGTTGCATAGTATCCTTTTCAATAGAATTCAGCGCATTATTATCAACTTCAATAGTCGCAATAAAATTCAGTTCAATGTAATCAGTTTCGATAGACTTCAGTTAAATAGAATCGTTGCGATAGATTTCAATTCCATAGAATCAGTTTGAATATAATTTAGTACATTAGAATCAGTTTGAATATAATTTAGTACATTAGAATCAGTTTCAATATAAATCATTAGAATTTAATCGAATCAATTTCGAAAGAAACGAGTTCAATAGAATCAGTTAATAGAATTCTGTTTCATATAATCCTTTTCAATAGAATTCAACACATTAGAATCAACTTCAATAGCCGCATCGCTCCCTGGGAATATTTTAACACCCCACGTGACCGTGCCATTTCGAATTTTGTAGAGGAATAATCCGGTGTGGGTTCCATGGCGTCCACGACAAGAAAAAGCGGGAAGAAAATGATGAAGAGTCAGTTATTATTCGAAACAGATTAATCTTGAGAATTGAGAAAGTGTCATTTTGAAAACATTTATTTGAACTAAACTCAAATTTTCCAAGTGATTTCAATTGTGTGTTCTTTAAAATTGTCATGAAATGAATGTTTGTTAACGATTTGTTAAGAATAATTCTCTGCAATTCCTTTTAAATGGTTCGTGGCTCTATTCTGGTGAAACAAACATTTTAAATTGTTTGTTTCACTAGAATAGATAGCATTCAGTTCAATAGAATCAATTTGTATAGACTTCATTCAATAGAATAAAATTCGCTACAATTCAGTTCAGTTGTATCAGGTTCTATAGAATTCAGTTAAGTAGTATCAATTCGATAGAATTTAATCCAGTAGTATCAGTTTCTATAAAATTCAGTTTAGCAGAATAATTTTCTATAGAATTCAGTTCAGTAGAAACAGTTTTGATACAGTTTCATTAGCATTTAGTTCAGTAGGATCAGTTTAAATAGAATTCAGTATATCAGAATCAGTTTCAATTTTTTTTTCACTCATGGTTAAATTGAAATCGAATATAAGAGTAAATAAAAATAGCGCCCGAAATAATTAACCCCATCCATTGAAGCTTTTATGTTAACATTATTGACTAAAACGATTCAATGGGAATCACTGGAATTAGAAAATAGAGCTTTTTTTTTTAATTTGGTGCAAAATTTTAGTTGAGATGTAATGGCAATGAGTATGGTTCTTGAAAAAACATTTTTAAAACATCCCCTGAGAAGTTTTCAAGCGAGAAGATAAAAATCCCGGTGTTGCTATTTCCCCCATCGCAGCAATCTCCCCCATCCGTGAGAATGGCTGCTAAAAAATCCATTAGTTAAAGAGCTGAATGAGTGAGAAGCAGCCGAGCGGCAGAAATGCACGCGCAGGGGAAAAGAAATCGTCTGCTGTCAACGCACCTTTTCCGCCGCATCGCCCCCTCCCTGGGAAGATTTTAATACTACCCCACGTGCCTGTGTCATTTCGAAGGCTCGTCGACGAATAATCCGATGTGGGTTCCCAGACGTCCTCAGGAAAAAAAAGCGGGAAGAAAGGGATGAAGAGCCAAAGTTATTATTCAAAACAGATTAATCTCGAGAAACGAGAAAGTGTCATTTCAAGAACGTTTATCTGAAATAAACTGTCATTTTTCAAGTGATTTCAGTTGTGTGTTTTAGAATTGTGATCTAAAATTAATCGCCCTATCTTGATCAATGTAATTGTCATTTTAAATTTATTTGTTAAGGATTTGTTAAGATTAATTTACTCTCTGTGACTTTTGTTTTATATGATTCGTAGCTCTCTAGAGCAATTGTTTGTTTCACTAGAATAGATGGCATTCATTTCAATAGAATCCATTTTCATAGAATTCAGTTCAATAGAATAACTTTCGATAGAATTCAGTTCAGTAACTTTCGAATTCAGAGCAATAGAATCTTTCGATAGTTTCGATTCAGAGCAATTTAGTACAATAGAATCAGTTTCGATAGAATTCATTTCAGTATAATCAATTTCCATAGACAATGTTCAATAGAATAAGTTTCGATAATCTTCAATAGAATCACTTTCTATAGAAAAGATTTAATAGAATAAGTTTCAATAGAATTCAGTAGAATCAATTTCGTTAGAATTTCCTTCAATAGAATCAGTTTCGATAAATTTCAGTCAAATACAATCGGTTACGATATAATTCAATTCAATAGAATTCAGTTGTATTGAATCAGTTTTTAAAATAGAATTCTGTATATCAGAATCAGTTTCAATAGAATTCACTCATGTTTGAAATGGATTCGACTATAAGAGTGAATACAAAATAATGACCGAAAATAAGGCACCTCATTCATAAAAGCTTTTGTATTAGCATTATTCACTAAAACGAATCAATGGAAATCATTGGAGATAGAAAAATAAAGCCTTCTTAATATTTATAAAAATTTTAGTTGAGATGTAATTGCAATGAGTATGATTAAAAAGAAAACTAAAAAAAAAAAAAAAACCTAGGGAGGTTTTCAAGCGAGGAAGATGAAATCCCGGTGCTTGATATTTCCTCCATCGCAGCGATCTCCCCAATCGTGAGAATGGCTGCTAAAAAATCCATTAGGTGAAGAGCAGAATGAGTGAGAGGCAGCCGAGCGGCAGAAATGCACGCGCAGGGGGAAAAGAAATCGTCTGCTGTCAACGCGCCTTTTCCGCCGCATCGCCCCCCTCCCTGGGAAGATTTTAATGCTACCCCACGTGCCATTTTCGAACGCTTGTAGAAGAATAATCCGGTGTGGGTCCCACAGGAAAAAAGCGGGAAAGAAAATGATGAAGAGTCAAAGTTATTATTCGAAACAGATTAATCTTGAGAAACGAGAAAGTGTCATTTCGAAAACATTTGTTCTGAAATAAACACTCATTTTCCAACTGATTTCAATTGTTTCTATTTTAAAATTGTCATGGAATATATATTTGTTAAGATTAATTCACGCGCTCTGTATCTTTCATTTTAAATGATTAGTGGCTCTCTAGTGCAATTATTTGTTTCACTAGAATAGATAGCATTCAGTTCAATCGAATCAGTTTCAAAAGAATTCAGTTCAGTAAAATAAGTTTCTATAGACTATAGGTTCAATAAACTAAGTTTCGATAGAATTCAGATCAATATTATCAGTTTCGATAGAATTTAGTTCAATAGAATCAGTTTCGATAGAATTTAGTTCAGTAGAATAAATTTCAATAGAACTTAATTCAGGGAATTAGTTTCGATAGAATTCAATTCAGTAGAATCCGTTTCAATAGAATTCAGTTTAATAGAATCAGTTGCAATAGAATTCAATTCTATATAATTCAGTTCAATAGAATTAGTTTCAATTGAATTTATTACATTAGAATCAGTTTTATTAGAATTTAATACATTAGAATCAGTTTCATTAGAAATCAGTTCAATAGAATCAATTTCAAAAGAATCGGGTTCACTAGAATTCAGTTCAATAGAATCAATTTCAAAATAATCGGGTTCACTAGAATTCAGTTCAGTAAAATTCAATTAAATTGTTTCAGTAGAGTATCACTCACGTATCACACATGCTTATCTATCAATGAAAGTAACTCTAGATAAGATTTCAAGTTCTGCAGTGGAACGTAGGTGGTTTGTCCCATTATCATCAGTGGCATTGCTTTGACTTTTCTTTGGTCACGATTGTCTCCACAAGCACCTCCACAGAATTAAACTGGCTACTGAACCTCTCTGTCTCCTGTGCGATAAACAGGAAGAAAGGAATATATCTCACCTTGCTTCCTGTTCTGCATTGCCTCCTTTATGGAAGCCTTATCGGATTGCCAGACATAAGTGTATGGATTAGCTGGATGGAAACAAATGACTCATTGATGTCATTTGTTTCAATCTTGTTCTTTGTATTTTTATGATATCTGTTGTCCTGTAAACTTGCCATTGGAAATAATAAAAAACAACATAAAACGGCATATTTAATGTTAAAGCCCTTTTATTATTGTGTATATAATTCTGTATTTTGCTTTTTTTTAATTAATAAATATAGGAAGACACTCATTTCCATAGGTGTGCACAAAAACATTGAAAATTCCGTTTATTCGGGAGTGGAGGTGGCACATCTGAGACAAAATAACTATAATAATAATAATAAAAAGGTTTAGAATTATTTTTATGCATATATTTCAGTATTTTATATGGGGTCTTATATTTTTGATCTCTCGACCTCTGATAACTCCTCCGCTAAAAGTGAACCATCGAGCTACAACAAGACGGATCTTAACATCTGTCAAGTCCAAACAAACAATTGAAGTTGAGCTGTAGGCCCGTTAAAATGGCTACCAGGATTGATTCTCTCTCAAATGAGAATGGCACAATGCCAGCCGTATTCCTATTCACAAACAGGAGCAGCGAATTAGAAATTCATCAAAAAATGAGCTGCGTTTATGGAGGAATTGTTCTTATCCCTGTCAACGCACGAGCGCATGCTGGTAGGGTACTCAAACATTTTCTTGCACAATTTCAATGGGAAATATTCGGTCACCCGGCTTGCAACCCAGAGCTGGCACCAAGTGATATCCCACCTCTTCCAAGGGCTGAAGCATAATGGAGAACTAGCCCACCAATATGCAAATGTCCCAATCTTTATCAGTTCAATGTCAATGGGGCCTGGATGGCTAAGTGTCTAGCGCTCTGGCGCTCAGTGCTACAGGTTTCGGGTTTAAGGCAAGGCTGCGCCATGGATGTTTGTAGTGCTTAGGAATCCACATTAAGCCATAGGTTCTAGTCTCATGCGACTGCAAAGAGTCACAGAGTTCAGTCAGACTTCTCACCTACATCATTCCCAAACTCTAAAGGGACAACCCAGCTCTAGGCACAGTGATGTGGTGTGGTGTAGCTGTAGTAGTAATTCAATGTCAATGATTATTTGGAAAAGTAACAATGATTGTACTTAACTCCTAGTAATAAAAAAAAAGCTTGTTAATTTTACTTATCTTTATTTAATGACCCATCCGAGGTTGAAAAACACTTGCGATGATAGCTTGGCGAATTTTTTGTCGACTCTCTTTCCTATTGGCGAGATGGGGGGAATTCAAAACGAATGCACTCTAAATAAATGTAATTTTTTTTTTTTCACTCGGAGAAAAAAGGCACGTATTGTGTCATTTTTTTTAAACTAAAATCAAAAATGAAATTATTTTGGGTGTTTTAAGAGATTTATTTATATTTCAAAGTGTCTTTACATATTTGCATATTTTATCAAGCCTATTTTTTTCGTTTCTTATCATTTGTGAGAATTTATTTATGTGTCTGCATATTTTTGATTAATAAATTTCATATATTAATAAACATGGTTAAAATCTAGGATACTGTACCCCTGAGGAAGTCGCCAACCTTGCAACCCAGAATATTTTGCCAATTTTCTGCCAATTTCTTTAGGGTTGCAATACTATAATTAGAGGGATTCGTAGCTTCATTTTCCAAACAATATAATGATTATTTATTGTTATTGTGATTATATTATTATTTGCAGAATACTTATTTGCAGTAAATAAGAACAGAAATATATATTCTTTAAATTAGTATTCCAATAAATTACTGATTATTCCGAACTTATTCTTACAACATACGTCGGTCACTGATTCAGAACATAAACAATATTTATGAAGTTGCCACTCAGGAAAGTAAGAAACAAACAAGAAAAACGATTTTTTAATTATTTATTAATAACTTATATTTTATTCTTAAATATTTAATTTCCTTTTTAAAGATGTTCGTTTAGTTAGGATTTTGTGACAACCGTAATTAGAATTCGCTCGGAATATTTGAAGCTTTAGCTTTTTGGAACGTTAGTTAACGTTACAATTTAAATTTTTAATAATTAAAATAAATTAATATTAATAAAATAATGTGTCCGGAACATTTGATAATTATCTGGCAGAGTGCATGTGGCGGTGCCAGCACAAATGTGACATCCGCAAAAATAATTTATGATTTCACCGATGGAATAAAATGTTTGTTTCCACCACAGAGGAAGGACATACCACAATAAAAGGTAAGTTATTCTCTAGTTTTTCTTCTTTTTTTATCTTTTTGTTAATATTAATTTATCATTCGAATTCGGCTTCGTAAAGAACATGACTTATTTCATGACATTACAAAAAAAAAAAAAAAATTGGCGAATAACTTTGGTGAAATTTTATCGTATCGAAATTTTATCAATTAACAGCGATTATTATCTTTGTTTAAACGATACTTTTTTGTGACTTAGCAAAATAAAAATTCCACATAATAATTTGGCGATAAAGCGATTTAATTTGGTGTGAAAGCAATTTAGGAATAAAATTTTGACAAAAATAATGATATATTTTTGGCGTTAAAGCGGGCAATATGTGGCGTAAAAAGAAAACATTAAATAGTTGACATTATAGTGGTATGGCGATAAAGCGATATAAATTGGCGTAAAGGCATTTTTAGATATAATTTTCTTGGCATAATAGCGCTGAATTTCGGCGTAAAAGCCGTTTCATTTAGCGCAAAAGTATTAAAGAGATAAAAAAATTTAGTGATAAAAATTTGGCGATAAAAAAGCATCAACTTTTGGCGTAAAAGCTCCTCAAAAAAACAAGATTCACTTAGTGAAAAATGTGGCTATAATGTGATAAATATTGGCGATAAAGCATCAACTTTTGGCGTAAAAGCGCCTCAAAAAACAAGATTCACTTTAGTGAAAAAATGTGGCTATAAAGTGATAAAAATTTGGCGATAAAGCATCAACTTTTGGCGTAAAAGCTCCTCAAAAAACAAGATTCACTTAGTGAAAAAATTTGCCTATAAAGCGATAAATATTGGCGATAAAGCATTTTTTGGCTTAAAAGAAGTTATATAACAAAATTTGCTTAGTGAAAAATGGCTATAAAGCAATAAATGTTGGCGATAAAGGATAATGATAATATTTGGCGTTAAAGCGATAAACTTTGGCTTCAAAGCCTTTTCAGGAATAAACTTTGAGGCTAAACTATTTGGCTGCTAATGTTGGCGTAAAAGCACTGTTTGGCTATAAATTTTGGCGAAATAGCACTTTACAATGACACCGAACTTAGGCAACCTTTTTGTCTGTTTACTTGGCGATTTGGCAACATAGTAAAAGATATGGGCGTAATATCATTTTACCGCGCAAACTACCTGGCCCATTCATTTCTATGTTTACTTACCGACTTGGCAACTTGGCGATGTGTTTGGCACAAAGGGTACAGGATCCTAGATTTTAACCATAAACATTATAATAATAAATTTTGATTAATACAGAAATGTACATCTTTCTGAAGAAATACTTATGGAAAAGGAAGTCAAACGATACAGTGATATAGCGCCAACTCTGGTACGAAAGGAATGGCAAATGCTGACCTGCACATTCTGTTCCTACCGAATAGAAAGCACTCTATTTTATTATTATCTACAGTTCCAAATCTTAGGGAAATGCCAACTTTCGAAGAGGTGCTCCCATTGGTAAGTATTCAACCAGATTAGAGAATCCACTCATAGAAATATAAAAAAGCAATAATAGCAATGAGCAGATTAAATAGCAATGAGAATAAAAACTTTTTAGAAATCATACGATGTTATTGTTAACAAAACAGACATTTGTCACGTACAAGACAATCAGTGGAGTTTTTATTTTAATAAAATATACCAACCAGATATATCATTACACGTAAAAAAAATAAATAAAATTCTCGTGTAAATTCGGAATAATCTCGGCTTAACGTATTAACATTAATATCGGCTTAATATGGCTTTACGTGTATTGATAATACTTATTGTTGCCGCAATTTAAATATCAATAGGCGTCCCTTCATGACGTCATTGAAATCCCATAAGGCAACTGTGGCGAGTAATCCCTCAGGGAGGATTGAAAATTGAAGTGATAAACCTCGCATAGTCGAAAGATCAAAATAAATTACAGCAATACCTCATATAGTCAAGGAAATCGAATAAACTACAGCAATACCTCATATAGTCAGGGAAATCGAATAAACTACAGCAATACCTCATATAGTCAGGGAAATAGAATAAACTACAGCAATACCTCATATAGTAAGGGAAATAGAATAAACTACAGCAATACTGCACTGTAATTAAATAACTTCGCATAGTCAAACGATTAAAACAAACTACAGCAATACCTCGTATAGTCAGAGTAACTCAATAAACTTTAGCAATACTCCCACAGTTGGACACTCAAAATAAACTACAGCAATACTTGACATAGCCAGAATAATTGATAAACTATAGCAATACGTCGCATAATCAGGATAATTGAATAAACTACAACAATATCTCAGTAAGAGTAACTGATTAAACAATAGTTAAGATAATTGAATAATAAACTACAACAATAATCAGGATAATTGAATAAGCTACAACAATATCTCGCGTAGTCAGGATAATTGAATAAACTACAATAATACTTCGCATAGTCGGATAATCAAATAAACTGCAGCAATACCTCACATAGTCAAGTTAATTGAATAAACGACAATAATACCTCGTATTGTCGGAGAATCAAATAAACTACAGCAATACCTCATAGTCAGAGTAATTCAGAAATTTACAAATATAAAAATACAAAAATCTTTGGCATGGATTGTTACAGATAAGAATGATTAATTACCTTATAATTTTGTCTTAAATATGAAAGACAATGTGCATAATTTTTCACTTACCCAAACGCAATCACTTCAAACCAGAAGAAAATCCAAAAAAAAGAACGATTCACATAGCAATTCAAACCGAACGACTCGAATTCGTGTCGCCTCGCTGTGCACTTGCGAAGCGAAAGAATCTGCAAGGGAGGTCGACATTCCCTGGCGGGAGAGAAAGGAGGAGGGGGTTGCTGCCAGTCCCAGAAAACAAAAGCCGCGCACCCAAAGCCCAAAATAAACCCCTTCCAGCAGCTTTCCCTTTGTTCTCAGGAATGAGTCGATTTGGAAGACACAATTCGAATTAAAATCTGTACAGAAACGATCACGCGAATTTCGAATTCGCACCACAGACGCGCAGATTTTGGAAGACCGCGGGCGGCATGTATTCATTGCAACATGACCGCGGGCAGCACACACACAAAAGAATTTATCCTATGTATTTATGTTATTTATTTATATGTAAATGAAAAATAAATACTTCTACTTTTTAATGGCAGTTGATGAATTCAAATTGTCTCATAATAAAAGTAACAAAAGAAAATAAATATAAAGCGCGACATTTATTATCAAAAATCTAGAATAAATTAAATAATACATTAAAAATATTACTTCTAATTTTTATCTTGAGTGGTGAGATAATTTTTCATCAATATGAATATAATCTTTTAAGTCCATAAATTTTCTGTAACGAAGTACTTTTGACGTACAAAATTCTACGCCATCTTTCTTATTCTTTATTGAACGAAATGGTTTGATGGTGCTTAAAACTCGTTTTATGAATTTTCTTTTTCAAGAATAATTTTTCAGGAAATCTTTTAATTCGGAATAATGTAAATTGGGAACTTAAATAACGTGAGTTGATGACATTATGGTGGCTCTTCAGCTAAAAGGAAAATGTGTAAGTTTTCTTCACACAGTTTGCATTTATGTCCTTTAGTTTTGTTTTTCAAATATTCAACATTATTCACTTTGACAATTATTTTTAGGAAACACTTTTCCACATTATTGATAAGGTCATTCTATTCCACTTTTAATTATTTTGCAACTAAAAGAACTGCAATTTTTAGCTTTACTAACTTGCAGCTAAACTTGACTAACTTTTTAGCTATGTATTTATCAAAGGTTTGGCTTGGTTTGTCACTCTACGGATATTTTTGCCCTCTTTAGGCCAAATAGACCGGGACCAAGAGCTTAATATGGATTCCAAACCACTAACAAACATCCATGCCACCGTCAAGATTCAAACTTGAAAACTTTGGTACCCAGAGAGCTAGCTAATTGGTCATTAGGCCGTTCATACATAAAGGAGATATTTAAACATGAAATTTAAAAGAAGACTTTCTGAACTATATCATCTACAGACCTGAGACTACTGCATTCTGAAGACTGAATTTTGGAAAGAATTATTTGAACGAATGTGTAAATTTCTTTCCCATATTTAAGAACAGTGAAAATATATCGATGTCCTCGATATTATGTATCAAGCAATCGATCTGTCTGCTAGTTTGTGAGGAAATCAATTCATTTTGCACTAATTATTTGCTTATTTTTTACACGAACTGTATTGAGAACTCTCATTTATTTTTGTAAGTAATAATACAGTATGATGCAAAAATCGATACACCCATGAATAGACTAATCCTCCCTCCGTCCCGTAAGAATAGCAGCAAATGAATATTTAAACGGGGATTATTGGCGAATGCAGCTGCAAGTTATGTCGTAGAGCAAAATTGCGAGGCCTTCAGACAAAATCAATGTTTTATGACGTCCCTCGTTTATTTTGAAAAATCTTTTAGTTTTTAGTTATTACGAATTATAACAGGTTTTTCCAATTCTACTGCTGAATGAAATCATTTGTTTTATTTCAGTTGAATATCAATCGATTATAAAAGTAAAAATAGTTTTCAAGCAAAGATCAAATTGCGATTGTCCAGTTGTTATTGTTACAAAATCCCCTAGTGCAGGAAAACCTACATCAGGTTCATAAGATCCTGTCGCAGATGATGGCTGAGGGTAATATGCAGCTTCAATTTAGCAAGGAACCATCAGAGTTGAAGAACGAGAACCTCAAGGCAACTCTACGAGCCTATTGGATCGGGATCTACGGTTTAAAGGGGATTCCGAACCACCACAAACAGCCATGGTATCGATCACCAGAGCGCTAGACACTCGCCCATTCAGGCCCTAAGATTATCCAGTTCTTGATGCATCCAAAGAAAAACGAAAAGTTTCAGAAAGGTGAAATTACGTTACCAAAACAGAATGACCTAATAAGAAGAATTTGGAAACGTGCTTCCGAAAATAATCTTCATTGCGTTTCTTTTTTGTTGAATCTTTGAAAAAAAAAAAAAAAAAACTGTGCACGTAAATGCAAAGATTACAGAGAAAAACTTAGACATATTCCTTTTAATGGCATAAGATTAGCAGCTCACTCTACTGGAGTACCGAAATCCACATTATTCTGAATTTCGAAAAGAATAAAATCCATAAGATGAGGAAATCCATGTCCATTTTAAACTCATTCATATGGAGAAAGTAAGCTTCGCAGCCAAGGAATCCTGCTTACAAGTTTAAAATGCAGTAATGAGATTATTGAAAAATCCAGAAACTATCTGAATACTGAAAATAAGAGTTAGGAGTAATATTTTTAATTTATTGTTTAATTTAACTTAGTTTTTGGATAATAAACGTTGCATTCTATACTTATTTTCTTGAGGGCCTGAATGACCGAGTGGCTAGCGATCTGGCGCTCGGTACCACAGGTTTCGGGTTTGAGTCCCGGCGGTGCCATGGATGTGTGTAGTGGTTCGTAATCCACTTAAACCGCAGGTCCCGGTCCTAATAGGTTCATAGAGCGTTGCGGGGGGCATTGTTACTCCGCGTCCTTCAATTACACGCGCCTTCAATTCTTCCTGGCTTACCTTCAAGTTACACGCCCCCTGGGTAATGCAAAGTGAGAAACGTCTGTGCAGCGCTTGCCTTAAAGCATCCAAGACCAAGCTGTCTAAGTGTTTGCCAGCTGCATTAGAATAAAAAAAAAAATACTTATTCTCTTTTTTTTATTATTATTATGGGACAAATTAGATTCACCAACTGCTACTTTTATAATGAGATATAAAAGGTAATTAAGGTAAAAAGAGGTGGTCTCTAATTATAATATCACTTTTATAATGAGAGACCACCTTTTTTTATATATGCAAGCATATATTTGTAACTACAGATTTACAATGACTCCATATTATAAACATTTCATGTTTTTGCAAAATGGAATCATTGTAAATACTGAAAGTGCGATCCTTTTTTTTTTTTTTTTTTTTTTTTTTTTTTTTTTTTTCATACATTTTAGCAGAAATACATTACAGCATGTCTTTTGGAATTATCTTAACATCAAACTGAATGTTATCTCAAATTTCCTTTGTACTGTAACGTCTCGGTCTATACTAGACTTATAACGACTTCAAGAAGAGGGCCACTTTCAGGTTCTTGGGAAAACTTTTTAATTTTTATTTACAAGTATTATATACATATATACTGAACTCTATTTAAATAAAATGAAAATTAAAGATAATTTGATTCTAAGTGCAGTTCACTCAAGGACAGAGTTTTTTAGAGCTATCGAGTCTTAGTCGAATCTAATGCACTGGTCTGCGGCAGACCTTAATATCACACAGCGTAATACACGAAACTACAAGGGGTTTACTTTGAAAAAATTCCGGCCTATTCCTCTATCAGAGAAAAAAGAATAACAATACTTCTAGTCGACTCGTCGCAGAACTCTCTCTTTTCTTCTCCAAAACCTTCCTTTAAGAAAATCCGTCTAGAGAGGGGGTCAGCTTCCCTCACTTCTCGTTGGAGTAATTTCTAAGCTCATGGTCAATCACCCATCATGATGGAACAACTCAAGGTATAGTTCCTGTACCATCTCTAATTGTTTTGAGCTGTGAAGGTCACACACACATTCGCTAACTTCATGAGTCTCATTATACATAACATCGAATATCTGCTATCAGATTTGAGTAATAGGTAGTTCTCATTAGTACAAAACACATATTGCATGTCATATAACTATCCACAACACTGCTTGAATGCTGTCAAATTTGAGTGATTGATTGTTATTAATATATATTTGAGTGATTGATTGTTATTATATAATTGTCAAAGAATATACGTACATCCTTCTCTCCTGGGAATGAAATGCCAAAACTCTTCCAGTGAGAAAAATGATGCACCATCTTTTCAACAGAAAGTTAATTCTCACTATTATTCTGGTGAAAAAAAAAAATTGCTCTGCTTAAAACACTTATGAACTTATCCTGTGTGGAACTTCATATTATTTTAGAGAAAATAGCATACCTTTAACCGCATGAAAAAGCCTTTTGTTTTTATATTATGCTTGAACCTGATTCTGGAGTAAACGACAGACCTATCACTTATGAATTCACGAACTTATTATCATGTGGGGAACTTTTCATGATATTACATGAACTAATAATCCTTCTATTCTATGATATTAATAACTAATAATGTACATAATTCTGGAAAAATTATATACATTTAACGGCATAAAATAGAAATTTTGTAAACTTATTATGATGTCCGAATTAACATGGTTCTGAAAAAAACGATAGACTTTACACCACTTGAACACGGCATAGTGTGAACTTATTATCCTTTTCCACATTGCTCTGAAAAAGTGATAAGCCTTTCACCACTTTAAATAGGCCATATGTCAGCTTAAAACCACGTATGAATTTATTACTATGTGTAAACTTGGTGTTGTGAAAAAAAAAAAAACGCGAATCTTTCACCT
Source organism: Caerostris extrusa (assembly GCA_021605095.1). Lineage (NCBI taxonomy): Eukaryota > Metazoa > Arthropoda > Arachnida > Araneae > Araneidae > Caerostris > Caerostris extrusa. Next base: position 54,756 of record BPLR01015037.1, on the reverse strand, counting down.
CTTGAAAATGCAAGAAGCCATTATCAAGTGTGACCCATATGTGGTGTGGCTTGTATAAGGTCTGATAATTTAATACTTTAATTAATTCCCTAAGATATTAATAAAAGTCATAAAATTTTTATTCTCATCTCTTCTTTTACAGCTTTATAGGTAGAAAAATTGAAATTCTGTGTTTCAATGAATGAATTGCTAGAAGTAGAGAATTCATTTTCTATTTCAAATTATTTTATTCTTTTCAAATATTGACTTTTCTCAAGTGGTTGCTTTGTTGACCTTTTTTAAGTTTTCAATGCATTGTTTCTAATGAAAATGAAAGCATACAATTTTTTTTCTAATGCAGATGACAACATAAGACAGTTATCTTTATGCAATAAGCAAGAGCTGCACCATCGTTACTCATTTAGCACTACCCAGGGGGCACGTGCAGCTTGAAGATATGCTACGGACGCGAGCAACAATAGCCACGCAATGCTCTACGATCCTATTATATCGAGACCTACGGTTAAAAGTCAATTCCGAACCACTACAAACATCTATGGCATTGTTGTAGACACTATTTCAAAAATGAAGACGTTCGAGGACTTTTATGATGTTTATCAGCTTGTCTCGCTAGTTGGATACCTTAGGGGAATTTTCCGAGTTTTCTCGCATAAGATACATAAATGTGGGTAGTTCCCTAAAAGTCCTCTCGAACTCTCTTTGCCCTCCTCCTTCAGAGGCTTCTCAAAACCTGTGGTACCGAGCGCCAGAGCGCTAGCCACTCTACCATTCAGGCCCCTTAACTGGCAATATTAAAAGACAAACTCAAATGAAAAACATTTTACAAAATTGAAGCATTTTTTGTGCCAAATCAAAAACAATAAAAAGCACTAAATAACTAAAGAATTATGAATGGAATAAAATTTCATAATAACACAACATTCGAGCCATCTCTTAAAAGAGTGTTCAGTTCATCGAGTTGAAACTAAATGAATCAGTTCTTCTTTTTCTCCCCTTTAATTGAATTACCTCGGCTTCATTTTCTTAATTGACTTTAAAAAAGCTTTCTCTTTTCTCCCGAATGATTCATCGATTCGGTTCACAGAGTGATTCATCGATTCGGTTCATGGTGAGAAAAGATTTTCCGGTCGAAAGGAGAAGCGATTTATTTCCCTTCGTTTCTTAATTCGAGCGGAAGAAAATTAGATCTGGGATTTGTACATTTAATTTCATTAAGTCTTATTTCTGAAAACAAATTTCAATAAACTAATTGCTGGTGGAGAATTCAAAAGAATTATATATGAACAATAAAATTGGATCTTGAACAATCCTTTTACATGATTATTTGAGAAATTGGGCATCATTTTTCCCATTTTATTCTTAAATTACTATTTTCGATTGTTGTTGTTGTCGTATCGGCAACATGTGCCGCAGGTGGGCATTAGGGCGGAGGTTCAATCTACTGGCGGCTTTGCTGTAAACACTATTTCAAACAACAAGGAGACTCAGTGGCTTTTGGGATGTTCAGCATCTTACCTCGTTTGTCGGACTACCTTGTGAGAGTTTTCCAGCTTAAATTCCATACAATATTCAAATGCGGTACTTCCTCTAAAATTCCTATCGGTAGGAAGGATGAAAGGTGGGGGCAGTTTCTGTTGTGATGGAGCACCCCGTAGGTAGAACTCTGACTTCTGCTCCGTGTCGCTGAAGAAGAAGGGCAGTTCCTTCCGGGGACTTTTAGGGAACTACCCCGCATTTGCGGGTCGTATAGGTGGAAATCCGGAAAACTCCCACCAGGTATCCCAAACGACGCTGTTTTTTTGAAGCAGTGTTTACAGCAAAGCCACCAGTGGATGGAATCTCCGCCCTAATACTCACCAGGAGTACACGTTGACACTGAGCTACGAGTCGGACACTATTTTCGATTAAAATTTTTTATTTTAGTTTATAACCAAACGTTCATTTAACAACTTAAGTAACAACAAAAATAAGATCTTTTAAAACAATGATGTAGTCCAGTTAAAACTAAAATGTTTGTTAGATAGAAAATTTCATGCTTTGGAAAATTTTACTGAGAAATTTAATAATAGATTGTATTTAGCACCCTGACCTTTGGTACGACAAACTTCAGGTTTGAATGTTTGAATCCTGGCAGTGGCATGGATGTTTGTGAGTGGTTCGAAATCCACGTTAAACTGTAGGTTCCGATCTGATTAACCCAAAGTGTGTAGAAAATGGCCCGTAGAGCGACAAACCAAACTTCAGATAGGGGTCACCAAAATAGTCCCGTGGGCCTATCTTGGTTCTTTTAATAAAACATGGCAAAAATTATTTTAATGATATATATTTTTTTACTATATGAAGAAAGTAAAAAAAACGATTATTTATAAATTGTTAGATATATTATATATCAAATTATAAGATTTACATTACTGTAATTTTCCACAATACTTGTGTGCAGTACACAAATTTTTTTTTTTTTATTGATAATTGGTTAAAAAAATTAAGCGAAAAATAAAAGAAATAGTAAAAATAATTGTCAAATAGTAAATAAAAAAAAAACATTTTGAAAGAAAAATAATTTACTTTTAAAATTAAAATTTATAATTTTTTTTTCCATTGTACAAAAATGCAAATATGTAATTTCGAAGCATACATAGTGCGTCATGTTCTCATCAAAAAAATTTTTTAAACTTCAATATAAATTTTAAATTAAAAAAAAAAATTACAGATTGTTGTTCTGAGTCTGTGACTTCTTGGTTGAAAAAAGGTTCTGGTCTTAAAACAAACCGAGCTCCAACAAGCTATGTCTTGCGAGGTTGAACAAGAACAGGCACCGATGTTGTGCCACGGAATTAGAAACAAATGAGAAACAAAAACAATAATTAATGAAGAAAAAAAAAAAAAAAAGCTCAGCGTTCAATTGTTCCGTTGGGAAGATCCGGAAAGCGAAACAAAGCCTCTAAAATTAGACGCTGTCGGTCGGTCTTCCTTCGATCGGAAAGCGACAACTCAACCCTGTTGAATCAGGGCAGCAGATAAAAAGGCTCTTTTGGCAAGATCTTTGACGGATGACGAACTATTCCGAAAACACCCCGGAAGTTTCTTCTTTAAAGACTCCATTTATTCAGTGATTTAGGTATAAAATTCTAATGCAAATAATACACTTAACAAAATACTCAAAATTAGTTTCCTATAACAGTTAGTCAAAGTAATGTCTTAAAATTCAGATTTTTTTTTTTAATTTAGAAGATTTATAAAAAGAAAATTAGTAAGATTTTTAAATTTATAACAATTTAAAATATATTAGAAGATTTATTTGTTTTTTTAACTTGGAAGGATTTAAAGAATATCAGACTATCTTTTAAAATACTTCAGATTACAAAAAAGTTCAGACGATTTAAATAAAAATGTTAAAGAATTTTTAAAAAAAATTGTAAAAAAAAAATTTTTAGAAGGAATTTTTTTTAATGACAAATTGAAAAATATCAGACGATTTTAAAAAAACCTCCAAAGATTTACAATAAACGTTCAGAAGGATTTTTTTATAATAAATTTAAAAATGACAAAGATTTAAAAAATTCAGACGATTTTTTTTTAAAATAAATTAAAAATATCAACAATTTTTAAAAAAACTCCAAAGATTTACAATAAACGTTCAAAAGGATTTTTTTATATTTATAATAAATTAAAAAAATAAACTTTCAGACGATTTTTTACAATGAACATTTCAGAAGGATTTTTTTCATTTAAAAAAATATCAGACGATTTTTTAAAAATCTCAAAGATTTACAATGAACATTCAGAAGGATTTTTTTTATTTATAATAAATTAAAAATCAGACAATATCAAAGACAATTTTTTTTTAAAACAAATTAAAAGATTTACAAAAAAAAAAAAACCTCCAAAGATTTAAACATTCAGAAGGATTTTTTTATTTATAACAAAAAAATATCAGAATTAAAAAATAAAGATTTACAGAACATTCATTTTTTTTAAAAAAAAAAAAAAATCAGACAATTTTTTTAAAAACTCCAAAGATTTACAATAATAAACATTCAGAAGGATTTTTTATTTTAACAAATTTTATCAGACGATTTAAAAAAAAAACCTCCAAAGATTTACAATAAACATTCAGAAGGATTTATTTAATAAAAAAATATCAGACGATTTAAAAAAAAAAAAAAAACCTCCAAAGATTAAAAAATTTATAACAAATTAAAAATATCGACGATTTTTTAAAAAAATCTCCAAAGATTTACAATAAAAGTTCAGAAGGAATTTTTTTATTAATAATAAATTAAAAAATATCAGACGATTTTAACGATACCAACCAGACGATACCAACTTTTTGACTTCCTCTTTTAGGAACATTTTTTTTTTAATTTGCGGTAAAATACCCATTTAGAGAATTTTCAATCTGTTGTTTATTAATGAAAGTTTTGCCATCAAGAAACTGCTGCCACAGACCTAAACAGATAAAAAATCTGATGGAGCAACGTCTGGACTAAAAGTGGATGAGGTAGAATTTCCAGTCTTAATACATTGTTTCTGTTAAGTCATATGCGTGGTGTGAGGCACCGTGTTATTTTGTTGAAGAATCAGACGCCGTCTATTGAGTAATTAAGGTCGTTTAGTGAGTAGACCTCGCAGTAATTTGTCTAATAGTAGACAGAAGATGTCTGAAGTGATAATCTGGTTATTCACACCACACGTTAAAAATAAACAGCACCCTCCATTTTCCACCAAATGCGAAGGAAAACCTGCTTTAGATGCAATTCTAGATTTGCTGTGGTAATAGATTTTTCTTTTGGGTACAACCATTGCCATTTTCAAGTCACTTTAGCTAAAAGCCTTCACTTTCTATCAGCAGTCCCTATAAGCTCTAAAAAGGGGCAATTTTTAACTAGTGATGTGCAAATATTTAGAATTCATATGTGAATAAAAACTAATAAATAGAGTCTTTATTAATTAAAAAAAATATACCAATTTTCTCTAACTTAGCAATTCTAGCCTTGTTGTGGGAATAAAGTTTTCTTTTGGGCTTAGACATTCTTTTTCGAGTAATTTTAGTAAAATGCATCCACTTTTCATCTACAGTTCCTATACACTTTAAAAAAAGGACCAATTTTATATGTCTTGTGACTAATTTTGTGTAAGTATTTTGCATTCATATGTGATTAAAAAACTAATTTATTACAGTCCTTATTAATAAAAAAATAGTTTTAAAAGGTTTTCTGGAAATTTTAGGATAATCATCAGACAAAAAATTTGAATCACTAGGTGTCATATGTGTTCAAGGTTTAGACAACACAGACAAATATTTTTACCTACAGAGAGATATATGAACAAGAATTTTTTTTTCAAAATTAAAGTATTTAGAACACGTAAAAGTTACAGTTAATTGCAAGTATGACATACTGACAATTAATCTACAAATATTTAATTTCTTACTGCGAAATAATAATTAAAACGTGCGCAGCTAGCATACAGGATGGGTGAGGTTCGTATCCGCTGTTGTCATTGTTGTAGCCCCCGCTTTCCGAAACAAGGCGACTCGATAAAGATTGGAACAATGTGTGTAGAGTTTCTCACCTTCAGGGGAGTTTCCCAGTTTTCTCCCATAGGACACGTAAATGCAGGACAGAAACTCCTAAAACTACTTTCAGAAGCCACTGTCTTTCTCCCATCCGTCGGTGCGTCGTTTGTACATGATGCGTAATCTACATCCCAAAGTGACTTTTCTAACTGATAAGTGACAACAAAGCCCTAGGTATGGGGTGAGGTGTGAAGAAAAGAAAAGTAAATCCATGAGTATGTTGATTTTTGTATCATACCTTATACCCATACCATATACTACCAAGAATCCTGCTATGGTATTTGCTCGCAATTTTTTTCATTTAATTAAGGTGTGTTTTAATTTCTATCGATAGAAAATATGCATTTAACCACAGTTTGAGAATGGCTTTCCTTTCTTTCCCCCACCCCTCAACCCAGTACTAGGGCTATGTAATCCCCTACCAGTTAGAAAAGGATTATCGGTGAGCCCCCTGCTCATCAGCCCACCGACGGGTGTTGAAGAGATATTTTTAAATTGAACTACAGCCTGGCTGTCGATATCGGTGAGCCCTCTGCACACCAGCCCACTGACGGGTGTTGAAGGGTAGGACTTTTTGGATCGCTCCAACCGGACTATCTACGCTTTACACATATTGTCACAATCGCTATCGAGTCCTCGTTCATGAAAATAGTGACTGCCACAATGCCTCCAGCAGATTGAAAATCTCATCCTTTCTGCACGCTAGCTGCAATAAATCTTCTAGAACATCTGACACAAATTCTGCTGCTTTCCCTAGAATACCCACTGATACGATCGATAGAAAAAAGCAAACGAAGAACAAGCTGTGAGCGTGCCAAACCCTCTGACGAGAAAAATGAGCTTCCCGAGGGGTGTTCGTCGCTGGGAAGGGGCATCATTCCATCCCCGGCCAAACGGGAGGAGCGAGGGGAGCTCACCCGAAACGGCCCCGGAGGCCCTTTCGGGAGTGGCGCTAGGCAGGAAAAAGCCGCCACCTAATGAGTGGAGACGCCTTCTCTGAGGAACGGATGCGTCGCAGGAAGCAAACATTCATATTCCGCTGCGCTCTCTTTTGATTGCCTCCCTTAAAAATAACTAAATGTCACCGAATCGCTTATTATTGTTATTTCAGTACACGTACTAGAAGAAATAGCACACAATATTTTAGTTCTGCTAAAAATATACGGGGTTTCAACGGTCGTGGGACACAATTTCTGGGGTGGTACAGCTTGATGAAATATATTTATTTTTATGTATAAGAATGTAGGGTCGGAAGTTTAGAGGCACGAACGTAAAAAATAGACATGAAAAAGAAAAATGTTTATTGACAAAGTATGTATTTTAAGATAATGAAATTATACTCATTGCAAAGTGCTTCTTTGAATCAGTGTTTACAATAAATATTGAAAATTCCGACCACCAAAAGTAATACTTGCTTGGTAGCGTCGTAGGTTTGGTTTGGTTTGTAGCTCTACGGTCATTTTGTGCACACTTTAGGTTCATTATACATGAACCTACAGTTTAAAGTGAATTCCGAACTACTCAAAAACCTGAAGCCTGTGGTACCGACCGCTAGCCACTCTGCCATCAGACCCCACAGTTCAAGAACGGCGTTGTTTTCTTTTACCCACCCCCTCCACCCAATACCTAGGGCTATGTAGCCGGCTACATAGCCCTAGGTATTGGGAAAACGTAACTAACTATTAGAAAAAAACTATTAAATACCTACTAAAACTAACTATTTAGAAAGGGAAGATCAGTGAGCCCCCTGCACACTAGCCAACCGACGGGTGTTGATTTGGTTTGTAGCTCTACGGTCATTTTGTGTACATTTTCGGCTAATTGGATCATGATCTACAGTTTAACGTAGATTCCGAACCACTCACAAACATCCATGCCACCTTCAAGATTGATAGATGTTGACGGGTGGATCGTTTTTTTTTTTTTCTCCACTCCAGCCTGACTATCAACACTTTATACGCATTGTCCCAATCGCTATCGAGTCTCCTCGTTTATGAAAGTAGGGACTGCAACAATGCCTCCAGCAGATTCAAAACCCATCCCTCCTGCAGGCTAGCAGCATGAATCAGGCGTTCTAGAACATCTGACACAATTGCTGCTGCTTTCGCTAGAATACCCACTGATACAATCGATAGAAAAAGGCAAACGAAGAACGAAGCACTGCTGTGAGCATGCCAAACCCTCTGACGAGAAAAATGAGCTTCCCGAAGGGTGTTCGTCGCTGCGAAGTGGCACCATTCCACCCCTAGCCGAACGGGGGGCGGAGGCTTCACCCGAAAAGGCCCCAGGGGCCCTTTCGGAAGTGGCGCTCCGCAGGAAAGCCGCCACCTAATGAGTCGGGACGCCTTCTCCGCGGAACGGATGCGTTGCAGGGAAAACAAACATTCATATTCTGCCGCCTTCTCTTAGATTGCCTCCAATGAAAATAAATAAATGTCTCAGAATCGTTTATTATTATATGTATAAGAAGAAATAACATGAAATATTTCAGTTCGGCTAGTTTCGTTAAAAATATACAGGGGTTTCAACGGTCATGAGACAAACTTTGAGGGTGGTACAGCTTACTAAAACATGCTTATTATTTGTATAGGGGATAGTGGGTATGTACCCTCTGTAGTAATATAGATATTATATACTTATTTTTATGTAGGGTCGGAAGTGGTGCGTTGAAGCACGAACACAAAAAAAAGAAACATGAAAAGTAAAACATTGTTTATTCTCAAAACCGTTGCAAAATAAGTCTTTGATTCATTGTTTAAATAATTCTGAATATTAATGTTAAAGATTTCATTCATTGGCATCCTGTAATAATACAACTAGTAGCCCGACTCGTGGGACAGTACCAATGCGTGCTTCTGGAGAACCTTAGGGCTTGAGGTACAATCCGCCGGTGACATTGTTGTAGCCATTTTTCAAAAAATAAGGAGACTCGATGGCGTTTGGGAATTTCAGCCTCTTGCCTCGGGACCTGCCCCTACCTGGTGGTAGTTTTCCAGGTTTTCTCCCCTACAATAAGCAAATACGGAGTAGTTCCTCTTAAAAGTCCTCTCGGTTGGCGCTTCCCTCCTTCTTCAGTGACACGCAGCCAAGTCAGACTTCTACCTACGGATGCTACATCACAACAGAAGCTAACCCCTTTTTTCCCTCCTTCCATGAGAGATACGACAACACCAACAATAATAAATAATATTAGTAGTAGTAGATTTCTCAAATATTAATGTGAATCTCAGTCATCTTATTACAAAAATTTCGTTCGTATTCAATAATGAAATTTCTTAAAACACATTGCGCTTAAGCCTTATTTCCTAGTGCCTCAACTCTTAAACCGCGTCCAGACGAGAGGAGGAGACAAGCGAGTTCTCACTCCTAGTATCACAACGAGAAATAAGCTACGTTTTCTCTCGATGTGAGTGACAGCGGTCGAAATTTGGCGTCAGAAAGAAATCCCTTTGATGTGTGAGAAAAATCGATGGATCAAGCGAAATCATCTAGACCAGGGTCTCCAAACTTTCCAGCTTTAGGGACGTACTGTTTACTCCAGTAAGTACCAAGGGCCAAAACCGTTTTAATTTTTCTGCCATTATCTATAATTTGTAGACCAGTCGCCGAGTATGCATGCTAAATTCGCTGGTTCAATTACTATTATTACTATTGTGTGTATCGATACGATCGTGACACTTGACAACATCTAGTGGTAAAATTGATCCACAACTACAAACTATTGTCAGTGAAAAATCACAAATCTCATTAGTATTTTTTTACAAGTGGATACCCCACGGTTATTTAGCTTTTCCGTTCCTGAGGGATTTTCTGGATAAAAATCATATGTTTGGTTCAGGATATATACATTCAAAACATAGACATACATACATATGCGATACTCTTTTTACCCCAACATAACTACCGAGGGCAACCGCGGGATGTTCACTAGTTTATAATGTTAGTGGGATTCATTTCAATTATTTGTTAGTTGTTATGCTTAAGTTAAATTTTCTGCGTATTATGCTTGTCCTTAAGCTTTACCTAGCAAGTCAATAAAACCGGTTATTATCATTCCGTGTTTTTTTATCCGACTTATTACAACAACAATAAGCTACTCGCTGTCGCGGGCCGTAGTTTGGAGACCCCTGATCTAGATCAAATCAGATTGGATCAGTCAACTCATACAAATTCATTGTTGTATTTTCAGCCTTCTGCCAATAGCTTCAAAAACAAAATATTTCACCAACATAAAAGGGAACAAATCAATCATTCATTTTTAATTTTAAATTCCCGTTAGAACTCATTTCACAGATATGCATGTGTGATGCGCGAGTCAGAATCACCGGGAACAATTGAGTCTCTCCGGTAGAGAGTCCCGAATCATTCAAAATTAAACACAAAACACGTGATAGGACATTGGAGAATCATACATCTTGACAACAAACATTTCATAAGTTTGGAAACATAATACGGGGAGAATGAATGCTATTATTTTAACAGAAGTTTTTGAAATGAAAATTTCTCGTATTGGGCGAGGATATTAATCTCTTTTTAAATAATTAATATAACAGGTGGACTGAAAAGTTCGTAGGCTGACACGTAGATGGGGCTACTAGTATTAAATCCATATAATTTTTAGTTAGCCCTAACCTTCAAAAGACACGCATATAAATTTGACAGCTGTTGCACTATTAGTATGTGAGTTATACCATTTTTAGTGTTTATCACGTGCAGTCCACTCGGCTGACTGTCGATTGAACTCCGGTGTGAAATGATGGAGCCATGTTTCCTCCATTGTCACATATCGACGCAAAAATTCGGGTTTATTACGATTGAACAGCTCCAAACACTGCTTAGAATCATCCATTCGTTGTTGTTGCTTTTGGTCGATTGTGAGCTCTGCGCGGCACCCACTTTGAATAGAGCTTTCGCATATCCAAATATTCATTCACGATATGTCCAACACGTTCCTTTGATATCTTTAGAGTCTCAGCTATCTCAATCAACTTCACTTTTACGATTATCAGAAACTATTTTGTGAACTTTTTGAATGTTTTTGTCGGTAACAGCCTCTTTTGAGGCGTCCACTGCGTGCATAGTCCTCGGTGCTCATTTCACCTCGTTTAAATTTAGCAAACCCCTTCTCTACGGTTAATTTTCCTGGTGCAAAGTCCGAATAATGTTTATCAAACCAAGCCTTGGCTTCAATAGTATTTTTTTCTCCAAAAAGCAATGCTTTATTAACACACAAAATTCCTTTTTATCCATTTTTTCAAACTAACAAAAGTTGCTTCACTAAAAATGCTATAGCTCACATACTAATAGTGCAACAGCTGTCAAATTTATACACGTGTCTTTTGAAGGTTAGGGCTAACTAAAAATTATATGGATTTAATACTAGTAGAGCCATCTATGTGTCAGCCTACGAATATGTCAGCCCAACTGTTATAGTATATGGTATAGCATTTTTTAATTAAGGGAAGAGTTTGGCCATTTCATTCAGAGGAGAAAGGAATGTATATTATTTGACAAATACATAATAACAACACATTACTCAAATTTGACATCAGACAAGCAGTTCTGTGGGTAGTTATATTACATGCAATTAGTGCTTTGTACTAATAAGAACAACCTGTCACTCAAATCCAATAGTAGATATTTGGTATCATGTATAATGAAACTCAGGAAATTAACGAATGTCTTTTGCGGCCTTTACAGGTCGAAACAACTACAGATTGAATTTGATCTATACCATGAGTTGTCCCATCGTGATTGGTGATCGACCATGAGCTGAGAAATGCCTACTCTAATGAGAAGATAGGGAAGCTGATCCCCCTCTCCCCGCTCTTGAAGGATTTCGTTAAAGGAGGTTTTGAGAAGAAAAAGTTCATTTCTGCGATGAGTCGAAAAAAAAGTGTTGTTTTTCTTTTTCTTTGAAGTGACTGGATAGGCGCGAATTTGAATAGACACCAGAACTTTGAAAAATCTCCGACCTTGGAGTGAACTGTACTTGTGATTTAATATTAAATTTTATAAAAGCATTGCTTAATTATTTACATAATCATTATTTTCTACTTTTCAAACATTAAAATATTTTTTTAAATTAAAAACTAAATAAAAAGAGGAATTTTATTTGTATGATATTTTTATTGCCTGAGGCTAAATATATAATATAGCCCACGGAATGATGAACAGGTTATCATATCCTTCTGAAATGTTTATAAGCATCGTATATCATTTTGTAAATCATCACCAGTTTGGCGACTTGGCGAAATGAGGTGGGTTAAAATAATAACTCACCAGGAAATTTCTATTTTCTAGTAAAACATCAAGAGAGAAATAAATGAACTAATTCATAAACAGCTATCTTTAAAATGGCGGTATTGCGTGTTAGACAGCACTACTTATTGAACCCTCTAATCATTTGGGCTCTTCCTAGCAAAATTAAAATGAACTCGCTCTTCCCTTGCTAATGGAGAAAGTAATTATTGAAATATCTTCTCACCAGGACAAAATTTCGGGAACTGACATAAAGTAATTGCGTTTTCATGGGTATAGGAAACAGGCCACGCCCTATAGTTCCAGAACTACTGGATTGGTCTTGTTCGAAAAAGGAAATGACTTTGAAGAATCAAATTTTCCCCTAATCATGCAAATTTACGGATGGGCGTGGCAAAAGGCTTCCAGTCCATTTGTGACAAACAACGTCCAGGCATGAGTTACAGGTTTGTAATTACTCTCTTTTATTTCACAATTACTTTTTCATTTTACTACCCAGTAGATAAACTAAAAGTAATCCTTTATTCCATTTGCCATATTATGCAGAAATACCCAGATTCTAACAGAATCCCCTAGCTCTTTGTTATTTGAAACTATGCAATGACTAATTTAAAAGAAAAACAATGAAATAATTTAAAACAAAAAAATGAATAAATATTTTTTTTTGTTTTGTTTTTCCTAATGCACTGGACCATTCTTTTTATGCCGTAAGGGCTGCACCGACGTTACTCACTTTGCCCTCCAGCGGGCGCGTAAAAGATAAGCCACGGACGCGGAGTAACAATGCCCCCCGCAACGCTCTTTTGGACCTACTTTTAAAGCAAACTGAATGAATGTAGAAGAGCAACAAATTTGGGTGACATGCTCACAAAACAGTTATGTATTGACTGCAACGTAGAAGTTTACATAAGGGAAACGCACAAATGATTTACAACAACAAAAAAGCAATCTCTCTGGAAAAGTCCATTCTTGGAAAAAGTAATAATCACAGTTTTATGTGGTAAAATGTCATAGAAACATAACAAAAATGAGATAGAGAGATGTGGAGATGACAGCACACCTAAGTGTTCAACCATGAAAGTTGCTCATTACTTTCTCGGAAACCTTCTTTGGCGCATTATTGCTGTGTGGCAACTTTTACGTGAAGAAAGAAGAAGAAAAAATCTCAAAGGTTGTTGTTAATGAAAACTGTTTTTGAATGGGAAAATTAACAAGGAAAAAAAAAACTACATTTTATATATATATATATAGATGGGTATATTTTCCGCTGGATGGGTATATTTAACACAAGGCCCAACAGGAAATATTCTAGAACGCACTTTTTGAGAACCACTGCTCTAGTCTAATAAGAAAGGTTATAAGTCATTACGATGTTATTTCATTTAATGCTGCCCAATACGTGGCAAACTAGTAAACAATGAAGCACTAATGTGAATGTAAAATATGGATATGCATTCCATTTGATTTATCACTTTTCCGTCAACTGCAAAAACGAACTAATTAATTTATTTTTTATTATAAAATATTATTTATATTTCAGATACTGCATATATATATATATATATATAGCAAGCCCGGACTCTGCAGCAAAATATGTTCAAAATGAAAGTAGATATAGCTGATACGTTAAGAGTCATGAGTCTTTTTGCTTCATTTTATTGGCATGGAGATTTAAAGAGAAAAATAAATAAATGTACAGTGCACAAGTACAAGAATGTTAAATCAGTGATTAACTATAGAACAACAAAAGCAATGTACAGGAATGGGGGGATTCTTTGGTATCGGGTCCCCTAGTTTCGCGCCTGTCTGACAATCGCCAATCTACGATGATCGTCGCCAAAGGCAATTCCACTTTACTATAATTACGGCAACCCTAAGCAGGTTATAGCGATGTGAACTACTGTGCATGCTACCTTTATTACTGTATTTAAAAACGTACGATCTAGTACAATCTTGCATCTTAGAACTAAAAAAAAAAAAAATGCGGACCTGATATCAAAAAAATTCTAATTACTGATTTATATGATAATGAACTAATAATTTTTATGGATGATCTAATTATCTTATTTATAGTTAATTTAACTATCGCGTGATGCCATGAAATTCTCTATTTTTGTTGTTGTTGTCAGAAATTGTTGAGAAATCACGCGCGCTCGTAAAAAACTGAGATTCATATGCAGATTTCACTTTTTTTTTTTCATTAGATTTTCTTCAATACTTTTATTGATTTTATATGGTTTTGGCAACGCGTGTCGTCGTCTTTACAGGATATCGGAGTGCTCTGGCCCGAAGGGGCCTAAAATTTTTGCATCTATCTGCATCTGAGAAACATTGATGAAGGAAAAAACATTGATAGTTAAAAGGAGGTGAGGTGATTTAAGAGCAATGTCCCATGTCAAAATATATATTAAAAATATAAGCAAAGAAAAAAATTAATAAAATAGCTGATAACAAAGAGAAAAATAAAATAAAAAACAAAAATTAATAAAATAAACAGAATAATTAATTAATCCAAAATTTAAATAGAAAAAGGAATCTACAGTAGGATGGGATTTTCGTTGCTAGGAATGAAGATTAAAGGCACAGGTCAGGGTTGAAAACCTGCAGTCTTTCGACTGCGCGAAACAACGCTCTTGACAACTGAGCGAGTTCGCCTAGGAGCTTTGCAAGTTGTGACGAACAGCCCTTGGGCGTTTAGCATTTTCCGGAAGATGGAAATCGTATCTCGGAAATTACGAATTTCATCATTCGGGATGTGTTCAAGATTTGCATAGAAATTTTCTGCACGTTTGAGCATGAATTTTTGAATAGAGGGGAGGGCAAGACAGTGACGAATGTCATTATTCCTAAAATACCAAGGAGAGTCAGTAATCATTCTTAGAATTTTATTTTCAATTCTTTTGAAGTAGTTGATGTGGTATTTTACAGCAGAATCCCAAACTGGGCTAGCATATGTGATGATGGGAGGCAAATAGTACATGTAAATAATTAGTTTATTATCTAAGGATAAAAAGGGATTTTCTGTTAATGAATGGATAAAGCATGCGTATGAAAATATTATATTTACGTTTTAATGTTGGCAACGCTTGTGAATGAGTTCATATTTTCCTTTTAACTGTATAGAGAGAATCGTAACAGAAGACGTTCAGACGTTTAACAGAGACTAACTTCAGAAAGCAGTTTGCTTTTATTTTATTTCTGAAAACTCACTTTTCAATGCAAAGTGCACAGATGGTCGTCTTTAAAAATTTGACAGTTGTTTTTCGAATAGATCGATTCTTCCGATTCTATCTTTCACTGATATAAGATGTGAGCATTTTGATGCTATTGATTTTTAAAATCAAGTGATATTTTGACACCATTTTGTTTCAATTATATTTGTTTTCATTTCTTAAAACGAATGAATTTCGAATTTATTTTTAAGAAATTGTTTACATAATAAGTAATATAAAAACAAATTTTTTAAAGTCAATTCCTACTTTTTTTTTCACTATATTGCAGAAAGTCCTTTATAAATATTTTTCATTAATTTTTTTAAGTTTATCTGGCGCCATCTATTGGTAGATACATGCAAACTTAAATATAAAAAAACTAAAATTAATTCATTAAATTTATTTACTGAATTAATATTTGAAAAACTGCATTAACATCAAATGTCATCCACTACAAGTTCAAAAAACATGTATTTGAACTTGAGTGGATGAATAAAAAGTATTTTATGAACGATTGAAAATTTGAACAAGATATATATAGGGAGAGTGTCAGCTAATAGAAGGAATTTAAAAAGGGTATGATAATAACGCATTAAATATAAAAATTTGTTATCTATGATTAATAAAAATAATTATCAATACTATAATATAAAATCTAGTTAATTTTTTATTTTAAAATACGATATATTTTATTAAATATGTATTTATATGATATTTATTTTATTTTTTTAAATAAAATGTGATATAAGTGAAAAAACAGAAAGTTAAAACAGTGTTATAAGTTTTAAAATATAAAAAAAATAAATATTAAAATGTTATGTTAAAAAATTTTAAATATTATATTTAAATGTTATGTTAAAAATGTTAAATGTTATGTTTAAATGTTAAGCTAAAAATGTCATATGTTTTGTTTAAATGTTAGGTTAAATATTCAAATGACTGGCCGAGTAGCTAGCGCTCTGGCGCTCGGTACCACAGGTTTCGGGTTCGAATTCCGACGGTGCCATGGATGTTTGTAGTGGTTCGGAATCCACTTTAAACCGTAGGTTCCGGTCTCATATGATCGTAGAGCGTTGCGGGGGCATTGTTACTACGCGTCCGTGGCTTATCTTCAAGTTACATGCGCCCCCTGGGTAATGCAAAGTGAGTAACGTCTGTGCAGCGCTTGCCTTAAGGCACCCAAGACCAAGCTGTCTAAGTGTTTGTCAGCTGTATTAGTAAAACAAAAAAAATAATAATAATTAAATGTTACAAATGTAAAAAAAAAAAAAAGTTAACATTTCAACTGAAATAAAAAAAAGTTAAAACGATAGAGAAATATTTTTTTGTAAAAAAAAAAAACGTTTAAGTGATAAATAAGTGGTACTTAAAGCACTCTTAACCACTCTTAAACCACGCTTTCCTTAGACTAAATATTACAAATTTTCGATTTAGCTTAATTTAACATTAGAAGTGCATGAATAGTAATATTTATAATTCAAATTTAAAGTATTCACAACGTTATTAGTTGCAAATTAGTATATTACTTAACACTTAACACTAAATACCTTAACATTTTAACTTTAATTATTTGTTATTACCTTAACACTTATTAGTTATTATTTGTTATTAACGTAACACTTATTACGGTATTATTAGTTATTAACGCGTTCCAGTACATTTCCACACTAAACAAAACAGCGTTAAACAAGGTAATCTTAACGTGAAACATTGGAGGTAAGTGAAACCGAACATAGAATAAGCAAATTTATCCCTTTTCTGCATTATTTATTGTTAAATGCTTTTTAAGACATAAATTATAGACTCATTTATCACTAATGATAATTTCTATTTTTCTTCTAATTAAAAACAGACATGAAAATAAAAAGTTCTAATAACGAACTTATGTTTGTTAAAGTTAAGAAATATTTAAGAAAGCTTCTTCCACATTTGACATTCCATTTTTTAAATTCCTTCTATTAGCCCACACTCTCCCTATATATATCTTGTTCAAATTTCCAATCCTTAATAAAATACTTTTTATTCATCCACTCGAGTTCAAATAAATTTATTTTGAACTTGTAATGGATGACACTGGATGTTAATACAGTTTTTTCAAATATTAATTCGTTAATTAAATTTAATTAATTAATTTTAGTTTTGTATGGGAGAAATATTCATATATTCCCAATGCTCTTTCTTCTCATTTGCTCATCATTAATTAATTAATAATTAGTTAATAATCTCTTTTTTTCCCATAACTTATTATTAATTAATTAATAATTATTCATTATTTTATTCATTCTATTATTAATTATTTTTATTCATTTAATTATTAATTATTATTATTTTATTATCAAATATTATTCATTTAATATATATTATTCAATTTTTAAAATAATGTAACTACAAATTGGCAATAATATAAAAAAATCGTCTGATTTTTAAATTAGCTTATTTTTCTGGATATTATTATTCTTAATTTTTTACGTTCGAAATTTGAAACGATCGTGTTTGAGTAATCTTGTTAATGTATTCTATATTTTTTAATTTTAAATGATCAAAAAGTTTTTAATTAAATTTGAAATATAGCCTAATATATTTGCTTTTATTATTTTGCTGTAATTCGAGATTGCTGTTCTTTTTTCAATTCCTTCTATTAGCTTTACACTCTCCGTAGATATATGTTGTTCAAATTTTCAGTCGTTCATAAAATACTTTTTATTCATCCACTCAAGTTCAAATACATTTTTTTTAACTTGGATGACACTCGATGTTAAGACAGGTTTTTCAAGTATTAATTCAGTAATTAAATATATTTAATTAATTTTAGGTTTTTTTTAGATTTAAGTTGCATTTATCTACCAATAGATGGCGCCAGATAAACTTAAGAAAATGAATGAAAATCATTTATAAAGACTTTCAGCGATAGAGTGAAAAAAAAAAAGTAGGAATTGACTTCAAAAAAATTTTTTATGTATTACTTGTTTATGGTGTCATCTAACATCGCCTGCTTTTTCCTCTTAAACAGTTATCGTTAGCAAGATATCGCATCAATTACTTTGCGTGTTGCCATTTAATCTTTTCAAAATTTAAATCATTTTATACAAATTGATTCATAATTTCCATCAGTAGCTAAACTAAGAGAAATTTTTAAAAAATAAAAAAAAAGCTTTTAAAACATAAAATATTTTTAAACTAAAATATAAAAGACCGTTGGAAGACCATTTTGCTCCCTTATCTTCAGTAGTGGCCTGATGGCCAATTGGCTAATGCTCTGGCTTTTGGTGCTTCAGGTTCGAATCCTGGCTGTAGCATGGATATTTGTTAATGGTTGGGAGTCCGCGTTAAAATATAGGTCCCGGTCTGTTTAGCCTAAAGTGTGCAAAAAAAAAAAAAAAAAAAAAAAAAAAAAATGACCATAGAGCTATAAACCAAACTAAATCTCCAACCTGTGCCTCAAGTATCTCAACCTTACCCAGTTACAATCTGGTTGCCAAATCTGCATACTACAATATAAAAATGATCTACTATATGGATTCAGCAAAATATATATAAAAAATTGAAAAATATAACAGTACTTGACTCAGATAGACGTTGACACCGTACGTCGCTATTTTATAGCCTAAACTGTGTAAAATATTACTGCAGAGCGGCAAACCAAACCTTATCTTCAGAAACACTAATTTCATCATCTTTGTAAAGTTGTTCAACTAATTCTTTAAGATCATAGTTAAAAAGACTTTCTGCTGTTATATCTTTAATATCCTGGGCATTTATATTATCCAACCCTGTCTCATTAGATAACTTGACAATTTCGTCTACATCAGGGATGGGCAAACTTTTCGGTCGCGGGTCAAAAATCGAAAGAAAAAGTTTGGCGAGCCAAGATAAATTTTTCAAAATTTTAAAAACAATATACAAGTATTACAATTGAAATATGTAAATGAGGTGAATGAATTTGCGATGAGACACGCTGGTTTATCCTTTACAACTATAAAAAATATTTCCAGGTTTAAAAAAGCACGGCACTCTGAATCCACTTTACGTTTTTTTAGTAGCCATTTTGGGGTTGAAATATTTTACGAATGACCCAAACAAGACGCTATACTTTAAATAATTTCACCACTATTCACAATGATGCTATACGTCCGCAATCTTTCCATACGCAATCAATAATATTAGAACTCGCGCCAAAAGAAAAAGCCGCTGGCTGGAGCTTAAAATGCGCAGTCTGCCACATGTGAGATCTAATTCACCTATATTGGATTTCCATATGTCTGCTCCCCGAGAAAGAGATAACGCTTCAGCTATAGCTAATACAGAACTTCCGCTTTTAACACTTTACCGATTGAAAGCTGTCTGTGCTTGCTATTTCCGTCGATTTATGTTTTGTAGAACAAAAATAGAGAAAGTAAAAGATCAGCAGTCTTTTGAAAAAAAGGAAGAAAAAAAATATTTAATCAAAGTAGAAAAGGAGATGGATATATAATATATACATATATATTTCTCTTAATTTGCCTCGGACCGGTAAATTAAAAATTCTATCCGCGGGCCGGATAGAACATCCGGAAGGCTGGAGTTGGCCCGCATGGTCGTAGTTTGCCCATCCCTGATCTACATCAGCAATGGATTATCTTGTGCCGAGATCCTTGCTTAGTTCCGGCCATGCATTCTTGCATATTCCTTTCAAACATTTCTCGGTCACCTAATTGCAGGAAAGATTGATGGTATCAAAAGCATCCATCATATAGTATTTTCAAAAATCTCTAATGAATTGTTTTTTTTTCTCCGTCAGTTTTATCAATCAGCTGTTGGAATATCAACCATAATAAGTTTTAAAATTTGCTATTTCCTAGAATCCCAATATTACCGCGTGATACTGAAATAACGTTAAAAGGGGATTTACTATATTTAATTTTAACGACAACTAACTTTTAATATTTAATATCTCACAACAAAACAAAATAACCCAAAATTTGAATGAGATCAGTGAAATGTTTTTAAACCTTCCTGTTTTTCCATATTTGGTTTGTCGTTCTACGGTCATTTTTACACACTTTTAGGTCAATCAGACCGGTACCTACAGCTTGACGTAGATTCTGAACCGCCAACAAATATCCATGCCTCCAGGATTCGAACCTGAAATCTGAGGTTTTTAAATTTTTTTTTTTTTTCCGTTGATGACGTCAGAGGAGCAAAATGTTATCTCTAAATTTGTAACGAATATTTGGTTATCATTTAATGTCGGCAAAATAATCAACAAGTAATATAAAAAAAAAATTTTAAGTCAATTCCTACTTTTTCACTCTATTGCAGAAAAGTCCTTTACAAATAATTTTCATTCGTTTTTTACGTTTATCTGGCGCCATCTATTGGTAGATATATGCAACTTATATCTAAAAAAACTAAAATTAATTAATTAAACTGTATTAACATCCAGTGTCATCCACTACAAGTTCAAAAAAATTTATTCTAACTTGAGTGGATGAAAAAAAGTATTTTATTAACGATTAAAAATTTGAACAAGATATATATATAGGGAGAGTGTGTGCTAATAGAAGAAATTGAAAAAAGACATTGCGTAAATTTAATATTTGTACATTTCACTTTTATGATTATTTTTAAAATTTTTCATGTTCGTCTTAATGTAGTTTTCGAATTAAGGTCATTTTGATCTGAATCATTTGTCAATGAAAATGGCATTGTAACGTCTCGGCCAGTTTTAGACCCAGAACTGCTTCAAGAAGAGGGCCACTTTCAGGTTCATGGGAACACTTTAATTTCTATTTTCCAATGGCCTAGTGGCTAGCGCTCTGGCGCTCGGTACCCCAGGTTTCGGGTTAGAGTCCCGGCGGTGACATGGATGTTTGTAGTGGTTCGAATCCACTTTAAACCGTAGGTCCCGGTCTAATATGATCATAGAGCGTTGCGGGGGCACTGTTACTCCGCGTCCGTGACTTATCTTCAAGTTGAGTAACGTCTGTGAAAAAGTGAGTAACGTCTGTGCTGCGCTTCCCTTAAGGCATCCAAGACTAAGCAGCCTAAGTGTTTGCCAGCTGCATTAGAATTTATATATATATATATATATATATATATATATATATATATATATATATACAGTAGAGCCTCTGTAAGTCGAACTTCAAAGGAGACGCCAAATAATTGGAGTTATAGAGTTTTCGACTTATGGAGGATTTCGACTTACGCGGATTTTGTAAGGAAATATTCGACTTGTAGAGGTTTAGATTGTTTCTAACTTATTTTCAGTTAGAGAGGTAAAATAAATAAAAATTTAAGTTACAGAAGTAATAAACATGTTTATTTGCAACTTACAAATTATATTATGTACTACAATAAAAAATCAAAATAATTTCAAATGATCGAGCTGTAAAGGTTGTAAAGGCGGACATTGCTAATATTCGAGATACAGAGGTCCAATTTCTTTTTAATTTTTTTTTTTTTTCGAGTTACAAAGGGAAAATATATACCAAAATGGCTTGTGGGGATTGAATAAATATTTCGACATATAGAGAGGTGAAAGTTCGAGTAATGGAGGTTTTGGGGATTGAAGGGAACAGAACAAAACTTTTTTTCGAGTTATGGAGGTTTTCGACTTATCGAGGTTCGACTTAAAGTGGTTCTACTGTATATATATATACAGATACAGAGCTCTGGATTATTATACAAAGAAATGCAAATTAAAAATATAAATTTGTGCATGATTAAATCATAAGTGCAGTTCACTCCAAGGTCGGAGATTTTCAGAGTTCTGGAATCTAATTACCTGGTTTGCGGCAGACCTAACTTATCACATGGCGTGATATACGAAGCCACAAGAAGTTCACTTTGAAAAACAGACGGACACTATTCAGTCGACTGTATTATTTCGACACTATTCAGTCACTTCAGAATAAAAAAGAAAACCATTTCTGGTCTACTCGTTGCTGAATTGTCTCTTTTCTTCTCCAAAACCCTCTAAGAAAATCTGACAAAAGGGGTGGTCAGTTTCCTCACTTCTTATTGAGTAGACACTTTCTCAGCCTGTTGCGTATACCCATATTGTGCTACCTCAATTTTGAACCATCTACCCACACCCCACCACCTAGAAGGGCATCTGTAAAAATATCCACCTTTTCTGTAACAGAATGTACAGACTAATAATTAATTAACTTAATGCTGAGAAAAACAAGGACAGAGTGCATATATCTGCGCATAAGAGTGCAAAAAAAGTTTAATTTGTCTTAATAAAAATATTTATATCTGTTATTGCTTTTTTATACAAAATTTTAAAAAAAACTGGCTTGAAAGAACTATAGTGAATCTTCTTAGAGTACCAATTTGTAATGAAAAATAAGCTTTTATTTATTTAATAGAAGGCTATTACGTGGAGACACTATCAGAAGTTTAAATAACTATTTAAACAAAGAATTTTTTAAAAAAATTATCAAAATATTTATACTCTTTTGTGTAAAAATTTAAAAATAATAAACTAAGACATATGGTATATGAAAGTACACTCATGTCCATAAATTAAAGATAATGAAGTTCAGGCAAAGAAAGAGACAGAAGCAAAACAAATTTGACTTATTTGTAAAGTCTATTTATTAA
Organism: Caerostris extrusa; assembly: GCA_021605095.1. NCBI lineage: Eukaryota > Metazoa > Arthropoda > Arachnida > Araneae > Araneidae > Caerostris > Caerostris extrusa. The sequence goes on along the minus strand of BPLR01015037.1, from coordinate 32,115 downwards.
ACAAAGGGTAAAGAGCAAAAAGATGCTATATGTTTGACATAATTAATAAAATTGCGATTTTTACTCCTGGAGCAAATTTCAAAAAGAACCTATTTACAAAAACAGTATAACATGGTTAGTATGATGGTTAATATGGAATATGTCTCCCGGACGATGCAATACAGGCCTTACAACGCCTAGGCATGCTGAGTATCAAATTATCAATCTGATCTTGGGGAATATTACATCACTCATCAAGCAATGCCCTCCGAAGTTCCGGTTGACAGGTGGGAGGGAGTTGACGGGCTGCAATTCGTCGGCCAAGCACATGCTCTATTGATTCAAGTCCGGTGAGTATGCTGGCCAATCCATACGGGTGATATCCTCCAATTGAAGGCATTCGTCTACAATGTTTGCATGGTGAGGACGGGCGTTGTCATCCATGAACAGAAATTCAGCACCCATGGCGCCCGAAACAAACGTACATATTGTTCCAGAATGACATCCCGATAGATGTGACCTGTCATCGTTACACTCTGAACATGCAGGTCAGTTTTGGAACCAAGAATAATTCCTCCCCAAACAAGCCATCCTGCACCACCGTAACGGTGTCGTTCAATGGTGTTCTCTTGGTGGTAACGGGTACCTGGCGCTCTCCATATAAAAGTCCAGCGAGAATCAGACTGCAAAAACTAAACCCGGACTCGTCGGAAAACATCACACAAGACCACTGTTGCGGTGTCCACAAGGCATGCACTCTACTCCAGGTTAATCGCAGGCGACAGTGAGTTGCGGTAAGTGGAACACATCTGACAGGCCTACGAGCATATAGACCAATGTGCCCTAAGCGTCTGTACACGGTCTGCCTTGAAACTGTCGTACCGGTAGCTGAAGAGAGCTGACGAGACAGGTCTGATGCTGTGCTCCGTCTGTTTTTTTTGGCAGTAACTGCTAAATACCGGTTCTCATTCGGCGTTGTAACTGGGGGCGACCTGTGCTGTAACATCTACTCACATTACCATCATCTTGGAATCGTTGCCAAAGCCTGGAGATGACACTCTTGAGATTCCAAGTTCCTCGGATACTTCCAGCTGGGTACGTCCACATTCCAGTCGTCCGATAATTCTACCACGTAAACAATCATCCAAATGCTTCCTTTGTGCCATAACTATGCGGTTATTGCACTGAAAGGCTTTTAAAGCGCTTGTGAACAATTTTACTTCTTTGCCACCATTCCTTATATACCCCTCTCTTACACTCTCGTCATTGTGACGTACTATCCGCGCCATCTGGGGGTTTCCTATAATTTGCATATTCTTCTTCAAGATGTGTGTGATAATTCTACAGGTGAAATTTTTATTTTAGAGCTCAATTTCTGTGTGATTCTGAATTATCCTTAATTTATGGACATGAGTGTATAAACTTATTCGCACGTGCAAAAAAGCAAAGCTAATTATCGTTATTTGCAATCGTTTTTAGAAATGAAAGCGTTAAAATATTTAAGACATTTTCAAGTACATAGTTAAAATAAAAATTGATTTGAAATTTGTGTATATGATATAATTCTTAGAAATAAGGACGAAATATTAAGACACTTTATCTCCAACAGAAAAAGAATTTTATAATTTTACAAAGATTTGGTTTAGTTTGTCGCTCTACGATCATTTTGTGCACACTTAAGGCAACTTAAACAGCTAACGCGGATTCCGAACCACTGCAAACGCCCATGCCACTGCATGAATCGAATCCAAAACCTGTGGTATCAAAGACCAAAGCGCTAGATAAAACATAAAAGAAACTTTCGATTTTGATAGATAAACCTCGTATTACAATACACAAATATATATTGATAATATATCTATATCGATAATATATCTACAAATATCTACAAATATTTTTTCACAAATATATATTGATACCAAATACTTTTGAATTTTTTAATGTATTAGTAGCGGGGTTTAGCGCCATTTTAAAATAGAACATGCTTTTTTTTTGGCAGTACTCATTGTCATTGTCTTGACAGACATTTGACATTGTATTAGGATGATTAACAATGCAAACAGTTATCACACTGTTGAAAACAGATTGTATCTCCTAATTAGCAATGAATTAAAAAAAGGGTTGAATAACAATACTATTCTATAATTTAAATGTTTACTTTTTTTGCTCCATGTCTTAATTATTTTATCAGAATATTTAAAACTTTCGAAAAATTTATTTAAATTAATTTTCTTTTTGGCATCTTTCATAATTAGTTTTGGATTTAAATAAATATCACTACGGAAAATAACTGCCCCTTTGTTAAAATCAAATCAATAAATAATGTATCTACGTATATCTACAAATATATATTGATACTAAATAGTTTTGGATTTTTTAATGTGTTAATTTATGTTTGTTGTTATGTTATGTTATATTAATGTGTTTTTAATGTGTGCTGGTTTAGCGCCACTTTAAAATAGAACATACTTTTTAGAATTCCCAAAATACACGATGAATTCTCAAAGAAAACATTTGTCATTGTCTTGACAACATTTGACACTGTATTATGGTGATTGACAACGTAAACAGTTATCACACTGTTGAAAAGAGATTGTATCTCCTAATTTGTATAACGAATTAAAAAGTGTTGAATACAATATTTTTCCGTAATTTAAATGTTTACTTTTTTTGCTTCGTGTCATAATTAGTTTATCAAACTATTTAAGAATTTTGAAGAAATTAATTAAATTAATTTTTCTCTTGACAGTTTTCATTATTAGTTTGGAATTAAAATAAATATCACTACAGAAAATAACTCAAATCAAAATTCAAAGTGATACTACAGAATGCAAGCTGCGTTTGTTTACATTTTAATGATTACAAATATCACCTGCACATCCAAAATCGGCAGATGGGGGGAAAGAGAATCGTCTGCCCTGTGTCGGGGCACGCCCACACTCTTCTGAAAGTTCCCACACCCCCCACAAACAAATCCAACTTGATGTATCGCCCTTTTCTTCGAATGTAATGAGAAAAACAAACATTCTGAGGAAAGCGGCAACTTTCCGTTCCTTTTTCCTCCCCCTGCACCCTCTGGAACGCCCTGAACTGCTCACCTGGGGTCGGGGAAAGAAAACGATTCCCGAAATAGAGTTCAAATAGTCTGGAAAAGGGTCGAAAAGGCATCATTCTAATAGAAAAAGAGAAGATTTTCCCTACCTTGGTTTAGGCGGAGAAATCATTCCTTCCGGCAGCGCGCCGCTTTTCCATCTGTTGCCTTTCCAGAACGAGCGCGAAAAGGTCGCCAAATGTTGCCAAGCGATGACACTGCCATTAAACTCGCCAAGTCGAATGACATAAACAATGGAAGCATTTTTCGAATCATGTTTATCGCCTTATTTTTAAGTTTAGTTTTGGGAAATACCTATCAGGGAAAAAAATTTTGAAATGGTTTAAAAGGAGAAACTAATTTAATGATGGAATTCTTCGAATTAAAGTAAGAGCAAAGAACAATTTCAATTAAAATAACATCCTGTGATGTTTTCAGAACGTTTAAATTAGTAAATCTCATTCAGTTTCGTATATATTTTATGAAAATTCTTACATGGAGCAAAATGAAAACATTTATTTTTTAGAAAAATATCGTATTCAAAAATATCGTATCAATATTTAATTCATTACAAACTAGAGATACAATCTCTTTTCAATTGTCTGATCCCTGTTTACATTGTTTTATTACAATGACGAATGTCTGTTATAGTGACAGGTTTTTTTTTTCTAATTAAGATTATGCTTCTTTAACAGAGATTATGCTTTTTTTCTAATATAAATCTAAAAATGTATTTTATACATAGCAGAACTACGATTTTTATGAAAACTTAAGGTTAGACTAGTAGAATTTTCGAAGTCTTTAAAAAAAAAAAAGAAAAAAAAAAACTCTTCTAATCGAAAAATAATATTCTAAAGATTTGTTAATTATTAAATATTTACTCACTTTCAATAAATGTTAACTCTATTTTTTGTCAATGTCCATTATCATCATCTCTTTTATGTATTTTTTATTCTCTTTACATATTGTTGACAAACAGCGCCATTTTGCAAATCCAGTACCAATTATTATGTTTTTAATGTTCATATTGATTGCTTTGATACAAATGTCTGTCAAGACAATAACAAGTTTTTTTAATTAAGATTATGCTTTTTTTTCTAATACAAATCTAAAAATATATGTATATTATAAGTATATATTTATTTGAAAACAAACAAATTGTGTTTTTTTTTTTATGAAAACATAACATTAAACTAGTGAAATTCTTGAAATCATAATAAAAAAAAGAGAGAGAGAGAGAAACCCTTCGAATCGAAGTATTCTAAAGATATTAATTATTAATTATTAAAAAGAAAGTTATTAATTATTAAATAGTAAAAGAAGAAAAACTCTTCAAACCGAAAAAATGTACTCTAAAGATATTAAATATTAAATGTTTACTCACTTTCAATAAATGTTAACTCTATTCTTTGTCAATGTCCACTATCATCATCTTTTTTTATCTTTTATTCTCTTTACATATTGTGGACAAACAGCGCCCTTTTGCAAATCCGGTACCAATTATTAATGTTTTAATGTTTTAATGTTTGTGCTAATGTCAACAGCTATTGTCTGTTGATTATTTGACACAAATGCCTGTCAAGATAATAACAAATTGTTTTAAAAAAAATTAAGATTACGCTTTTTTTCCTAATATAAATAAAAATATATATGTATATTATAAGTATATATTTATTTGAAAACTAGAACTACATTTTTTATGAAACTTTAAAAAAATAGAAAAGAAAAAAACTCTTCAAATCGAAAAATAATATTAAGATATTAAATATTTACACACTTTCAAAAATATTACTATTTTTTATCAATGTCCAATATCCTCATCTCTTTTCTTATCTTTTATTCCCTTTACATATTGTTGACAAACAGTGCCATTTTTCACATCCAGTACCAATTATTATCTTTTTAATGTTCATGTTCTACAACAGCTATTGTCTCTGTTGATTGTTTGACACAAATGTCTATCAAGTCAATAACTAGTTTTTTTTTTTAATTAAGATTATGCTTTTTTATATTATAAACCTAAAAATATATATGTGTATTATAATTATATATTTATTTAAAAACTAGCAGATTAGAAACATTAATCAGACTATTAAAACATAAGATTACACTAGTAAAATGTTCGAAATCTTTAAAAAGAAGAAAAGAAAAAAAAAACTCATCAAATCGAAAAATAGTATTCTAAAGATATTAAATATTAAATATTTACTCACTTTCAATTAGTTTTACTCTATTCTTTGTCAATGTCCATCATAATCATCTGTTTTTTATCTTTTATTCTCTACAAAAAAAAACTTTTATAATAAAATTCTCTTCAAAATTGCGCTGTTTAACAACAACATGTAATTGTTGACAAACAGCTCCATTTTGTAAATCCAGTACCAATTATCATGTTTTTAATGTTTATGTTGTACAATAGCTATTGTCTCCGTTGTCTTGTTTACGTAAGGATTCGATCCTTATATTGTATTCATTTTGAAAAATTACTCTGATTACTTTTCACAAAATCCATTAAGGAACCAATCCTTGAATTCTGTGTCAGTAAGATATTCCATTTTGAAATACACTAAAAACTATTTTTATAAGGTACTTTTTTAGTGAATCTTTTTGTGGGTGCGATTTTTTTGGTGTGTTTATGTGGTATATAAAAAAGTACCATCAAATGCTTTAATTTAATTTAAAAAGGAAATTTTAAAAAAACAACAGATGGCTGTCAAAATAACATACAAATTAAAAAGAATCAAACAGATGGCCAATTGGCTTGCGCTCTGTTCTTTGGTACCAAAGGCTTCAGGTTCGAATCCTGGCGGTGGCATGGATGTTTGTGAATGGTTCGGAATCCCCGTTAAATTGTATGTCCAGGTCTAATTAGCCCAAAGTGTGCACAAAATGAACGTAGAGAGACAAACCAAACCAAAAGATGGCCCACCCGATATAACATCATCTCTTTACTACGAATGCTATTAAATTCTAGGTATCATCTTCAAATGACGAAAGTGATTTTGAACCAGTTCTTTACCAAAAATCCACGTTCTTTATTACTATGAATAGTTTTAAATATACATTTTGGAATCTACATATATAAGCAAATAAAACATTTAAAAATGTTCCGGTGTGTTAATTCTATTTCTATATGCATCGTAAGGTTTGGATTTACTTTTTATACAGTCCCTATTTACAGCATAAAATATATTTTTTTTTAAATATGTTACAAACAATATATTTTATAAGCGATTTCTTTTATGTACCCTATCCCCAGCACAAAAATAGATGTGAGTGTACTAAGTATACCACTTCAATGTTATTTGTTCACTCATCATATATTAAAATGCATTCAAAAGCATAAAAACAATTTTTAACAAGTGTGAAATATTTATCCAAACGATTTAAAAACAACACGAGACAGCTGAAAGGCAGCTGATAGTAGATATACATCTGGGTTGCCAGATTTATATTTTCATCGAAAGCAAACATCAAACTGACACTGTCGAAAACGTAACAGGAGAATGTTTAATCAAGTTATTTTCTTCTAGTAAAGTTATAATATTTATGCGCATACCATAATTATTATACGCATCTATTTGTTATATGTGCCTGATGGCCGAGTGTCTAGAACTCTGGTGTTCGAGCCACATGCTTCGGTTTCGAGTTCCAGCGGTGGCATGGATATTCGTAGGGGTGCGGAACCACTTTAAATTATAGGTCCCGGCCTAATTTGGCTGAGCTTTGACCGTAGGGCTGACAACCCTACCCAGTAAAAAGGAAACATCTCATGTCTCGAAATCTACCATTAGACAGACGGCCTTAGTCCAACATAGCAGCGCATGTTGAACTAAGGCCGTCTGCCTGCAAGGAGGTCCTTGGACAAAGGCCGTTTGCCAGCAACATAGTTCAGCAGCGCACCATATATGTTGCGCTGCTGATGTTGACTCATTATTTACATCTACTAAAAATCCAATTTTTTTCTTTAATTTTCGAACTATAAATCGAGAATCCATGAGTAAAAACAGGCACTGTTATAAAATCTTCTATTATACATTTGCCAAATGGCTTATTAATGATTTTCATCTATTTTAAATGTCCATTTTTTAAATTCCTACTATTAGTTCACACACTCCGTATATATATCTTGTTGAAATTTTCAATCGTTCTAAAATATTTTTTATTCATCCACTCAAGTCAAGCACATTTTTTTTTTTGAACTTGTAGTGGATGACACTAGATGTTAATACAGTTTTTTCAAATATTAATTCAGTAATTAAATTTAATTAATTAATTTTTGTTTTTTAGATTTAAGTAGCATGTATCTACCAATAGATGGCGCCAGATGTACGAGGAAAATTTCAACTTTATTTATAAAGGACTTTCTGCAATAGAGTGTAAAAAAAGTAGGAATTGACAATTTTTTTTTTTTTTTTTTAAATTACTTGTTTTTACATCATTTCATCATTTTCTATAATTTTCCTTTTTTTTTTTTTTTTTTTAATTATTATCTTGTTGTTAAAAAGAAAACGCTTTTTTGTTTTGCATATATATATATAAATTTAAAACACATTAAAAGAAACAAAAATTTTTTTACAAAATTTTTAATTTTTACACTTTTAAAACACTTTTTTTTTTTTTTACACTTATATGTATAAAGTTTCAGAAATATGTAAAATAAATAAAGGATTAAAATGTCATTCCTATAGGGTGAAAAAATTCGCGCAATTCCTAAATATCCTAAAAGGTTGGAATATTTGATAATGGAAGAGCTGATTTCCTTCCAACATGCATCTTCAGACTTGGTGTTCCGGAGGAGGGAGTATACCAGATTGTTTTCTGAAACAACTCCCCTTTTACCCTTTATTAAAAGCATTACTTCTTGCGTGAATTTTGCGACAACCCTATAAGTAATTACTTAGAAAGGGCTGGAAAGGAATTCAATGTTAAATATTAAAGATGATAGTTATTATATATAATGTGTGTTTTATTGCTTTCATTTCCGAATCACCGATAAGACATCGTGGTATTATCTAAATGCAAAATAAAATTTCATCATTTATTTTATGTTGACAAATAATAACATTTCTGAGGTATATTTGAAAAGGTGTTAGATGATATTTCATTTTTGTAAACATGTATTATATAATTAATTGAAAACTTAAAACAAGTTTGTATTCTCATTTTTAAGTTATAAACAGATAAATCTGTGAATAAATATAAAGAAAGAAATGTGTGTGTGTGGGGGTGTAAGGGGGTATGTGTATGGTATGTGTGCGTGTGTGTGATGTGTGATGTTGTGTGTGTGTGTGAGAAGTGTGAATGTGTATGTGGTGCGTGTTTATGTGTGGATGATGTGCTTGTGTGTGTTTGGCGTGGTGTGGCATGTGTATGTGTGTGTGGTGTGGTTTGTGTGTGTGTTTTTTTTTTGGTATGTGTATATAGGTGTGTATGTGTGTGTGTGTGTGCGTTTCTTATTACTTTACAACTGCGACACTTATAGGATCCAAATTTCTTTTTCTTACTTCGTCTTATTATTTTTTTTTTTTTTTTATCTAAAAAGTAGGTAAAAATCACAAAAATTTCTTTAAAATATATCTTTTAATTTTCTGAAATGTTTCTTTATTTTTTTTTAATTAAAGAAAAATTATAATTTTCACTTTATACAGCAATGTATTTTGCTATTATGCATTAAGAAAATTTTAATATCTAGTACCTCTTTAGATAAACACTTTTGAAATTTGAATATTTCACAACACAAGAAGAATGAAAAAAAAGAATAAAACAACGAAGAAATTGATAAGGGTAATTTAATTTTGTAATAAAAAATGCAAATTTATTATGAAGGACTTAATTAAAATGTTTTACTTTATTTCCACAAATAACACTTAAATGTTCCTTCATCATTTGAAATATTTGAATGGAGTTCAGTGATTTAACTTTTTAAATTTCATTTTATTTTTTCACATCTAATTTCTCTCCAAAAATGTTAAAATTTTAATTCATTTTTAATTTTATCCTGTTCCTGGCTTTTTTTTTTGTGCTGTTATTATTATTGTTTTATCTTTCAAAGACTGAAGCTAAATTATTGCATCTTCTAAGCTAGTACTTTAAAAGCAACATTTGTAAATCTCAGCTATACAAAAACGATCTATTTTGCTGCTATTGTTTTCAAATTCTTGTCACTTTAATCCGAGATCATTCGCCATTAGCACCCTATTTGTAGCAAATTCAATGTTACTGAGGATGTACCAAAGAAAGACTTGCTTCCATTCACCTGCATTAAACCATTCCATTTTGGGACGCAAACTCGAGCGATCCATTGCCCCCATTCAAACGTAAGAGCTTTTGAGTCGATCTCGGGGGATTTGCCCTATTTCCGGAAACGTTCTCCTGAAAGGTGCTGAAGACTTCGCTTCCCGTCAATGCTGCTCAAGCTGTTTTCAGAAGTCGAACACTTATTTCAGAATCTTTGAAGAATTCCAAAAGCGCCACTGCTTCACACTTTTCATGAAACTAGGTCATTTTTCTACCCCAATTATCAATGTACAGCAATATCTTGCATAATCAGATTTCATCCAAATCCACCGTTTTTAAATCTTTAAAAAGTGTGGCTTGATGGCCAGTGACTAGCTCTCGGTATCACAGGTTTCGGGTCCGAGTCCCGGCAATGCTATGGAAAATTGTAGTGGTTCGGAATGCACTTTAAACCATAAGTCCTGGTCTAATAGGATTGCAGAACATTGTGGGAATAGTGTTACTCGCGTGCGTAGCATATCTTCAAGCTACACGTGCCCCCTGGGTAATGCTAAATGAGTAACGTCGATGCTGCCCTTGCTTATGGTATAAAGATAACAGTCTCTGTATTTCCAGTGGCATTAGGAAAAATTTAAAAAAATATTTTTAATCCTTAAAAAAAATTAAATTATGCGATACAGTCTTTCTATTTTTCTGTGATCCCTCGCTGTGTATGCAAGTTCGTCCACCGAACGTGTGAAAATGTAAACATCCGTTTTAAAAGCGGAAATGGAAGAATCGATTGCTCGTTAGAGGTGCTAGTCAGATTAAAAGAGCTTACGCAAAAAGTTAATAGTTACTGTGGAATTATTTTCACCTTATTCTTCTTTTGATACTAAGTAATTGAACATTTTATTTATTTAAAATTTAAATAATTTTTATTACAATTAAAATCCTTTTGATATAACTCTTCCTTCCCTATGACTCCGCTCTGATTGAATCATTCCGACTTGGCAGCATGCCAATTTTCCACTCAATCGGTGGTCGAACTATACTTAGACTAGACATGCTATTTCGATGGTTCTCTTTCAACGTTTTAATAATGAAAGGGTGTGTGCATATAGCTTGACCACAGATTGTGTGCCAAGTCGGACTTTATTCAATCAAAGCGGCATCATAGGTAGAGGAAGGGTCCTTTCAAAAAATTTTAATTGTATTTAATTTTTAATAAATAAAATCTTGAATTACGTAGTATTAAAAGTAGAATAAGGTGAAAATAATTCCACGCTTACTATTAAACTTTTTTTTCTTTCAAAAAGCGATTTGCACCACCCTCACAAATAATCGATAAGTTCGGTCCCTTTTTTGAAAGGTGTGTTTACCTTTCCAATTGGGGCTCGAATTATACATATTTCATAAATGAATATGTTTGTTTGTCCGGAAAGGTAAATAAAGTACGTATAAGGATAATAAATACAATAAAGGAGGGACGTATAAAAAAAAAAACATATAAGGAGGAAAATAAAATGCGTATAAGGATAATAAAAATAATAAAGAAAGGGCGTATAAAAACGGAAGAATGTATAAGAAGGCAGAAAGTACGTATATAAGGATAATAAAAATAGTAAAGACGTATAACAGTACGTAGAAGGTCAAGCATTAAGGATAATAAAAATAATAAGGAAAGAACGTTTAAAAAGAATAGTACATATAAAAGGAAGTAATAAATATAAGTACATATGAATGTACGAGTAAGCATAGGACATTTATAAATATGAAGGTTGAAACAACTATTAGGATCTATGCGCGACTCGTGGCTCAGTGGCAACGTGAGCCGCTGGTGAGTGTTAGGGCTGAAGTTTCATCCACTGGCAGCTTTATTGTAGACACTGTTTCAAAAACCAAGGAGAATCGATGGCGTTTGGTATGTTCAACATCTTATCTCGTTAGTCGGACTACCTGCCCATACGATACGCAAATGCCGGTAGTTCCCCTAAAAGTGTATCGTATTGGGATAGTTCTCCGGAAACCACTGCCCTCTTTCTCCAGCGACTTGTGCTGAGCCAGACTTCTACCTACAGGTGCTTCATCATAACAGAAGTTGCTCATTTCCCTCCATCAATGAGTAGACTACTCACGGGATGCAGTTCGTTAAAGAAATTCATGAAGAGAGAAAAAAAAATAAAGTGAGTCGAATGAATGCGCTTTGGACTTCTGAACAGGATGGCGAGTTCGTAACTCGTCACAAAGAACCGAATCGAAAACTCCTAAATATTTCCCGGTCATCAGCCCAATTCATCATTCCATTTCATAGACTCGAGGAGGAAGACACAAACAATACTTTGGATATATGTTTCACATTGTAGTGCTAAAATGGAGATGCAATGTAGCAGGTCAGCCTTGGTAACGCTGAATTTGCTATTCATATGTCGTTATCGTGGCACCTTCCAAAACAACAATAGAAATCTCATTTTAATTGGATACCTAAAATGTTGAAAAGCTATTATTAAAAACTGACTCTCATTGAACTAAAAAGTGTAACAAAAAAATCCATCCCAGTTTTTGTGGATCCTATTTTTGTGTTTCTGTCCCTGAAAGGAATTCAGCGATTTTGTAGTCAAAAGCACTGTGACAGAAGTAGGTTCCATTTATTAAAGGCAATTTAACCATAGAGTAGTAATAAATTAGAGCTCGTTCAGCTGTCCTAAATGAACAGAAAGTTGAGGGAGTAAACATCTCCCATCACTTTCATGTACTATAATTGGCTCTGTTTCGCCCCTTGGCTCCTTTTCCCTGCTCACATTTATTTCGTAAACATGTTACAAACGATTCTGAACATGTTACGAACACATTCTTCTTTTTAAGTCATACATTTCTAGAACTATTTGCTAACTAAAGATGTATAGATTCAATAAATGTTATTTTGCTCATAATTCTGATTTATTTTATATAAATTGTAATAAAAACACTACTACACCACACCACATTATTGTGCCTAGAGCTGAGGGGTACCCCTTTACAGTTTGGGAATGATGTGGGTTCGAGATTTGATTGGGTTCTGTGATGCTTTACGGTCAAAGGAGACCGGGACCTACGACTTAAAGTGGATTCCGAACCACTACAAATATCCATGGGACCGCCGGGGATTCGAATCCGAAACCTGTGGCACCGGGTGCCAGACTCTCAACCGTTCATGCCCCTTGTAATAAAAACACTGCAAAAGTTCATATAAATACATATTTTATTTTTTAATAATTTTAGGGGAGAAAGTATTACACAAGAAAGTTTATTAACAGAATATAAATGCCAAATATTTAGAAAAACTAAATTTACATTTATTTAGAGCTGAAAAAAATGAACCATTTCTTTTGATAATCGTTATATGAGGATAGATCTTTTCTCCCTTTGCACCAACAGTTTAGAGTAGTAATGGCCAACAGTAAAGAGTGCTGCCAAAAATCGCCAAACTATCATCGCAAAAAGTCACGTGAAGATTATGTTTGTCACAAACTGGCAACCCCGATGTTCTCCCCGATGATTTTAATCCTAAAAAACACGTCGATTCAGAATTTTTGTTCTAAATGAGTGTTATTAAATGTTATTATTTTGCTGAGAATCGTGGACCCCTCTTCTCCCATGCAAAGGTAGGAGACATTTTCGAAAACCTTCAAGGAGGCAGTTGTCCATCATTCGCTTGTCTGTAGGATAAAACTCACGAAGCATCCTGATTTTCCATGGCACTTCAATTTCCATGTGCGACGCTTTTCTTTTTTGCTGTCACAGTCGAGTCTCCTCCTTTCTGAAAGAAGTACTGCAATGCACAACAAAAGCGGATTAAAACCTGAACATAACTGCACACTAAATGAGCACATTACCGCTGGACCGCTTTCGGCTGTAGCGTTCAATTGTAATTTATATAGGATTTGTTTGTGTAATCAGCAGGCGGCGACACTTCACGGTTGCTTGTCTTTGACAGAGCCTGTTACAACGTGGGGGGTATTCAACTTTGAACTCTGACCCCACGAGAAGGGGACAGGACCCCTTAGATGAAGAAAGAAGGGAGAACGGCTGGTGGGGAGCGATTCCGGTAGGCTGCGTCAAGCAGCCGAGAGATATGTTTAACCCCTTAATTAATAAGTATGTAAATATCATTGTAAAATATAGTATCATTAAATGGCTTTATTTAAAGTAACGTCCCGTTACTGCGTTTTGTCTGTCAAAATCCCTAGACACCCACTGCAAAAGTTCAGCCATTATTAGACTGGTAAGAAGTCTAACAAAACTGTAGGTTCGGCCGAGATGAATCTATTGGAACCGGCATAGATCTACATTTATTTATTTTTATTTTATTTTATTTATTTATTTGTTTATTTAGTTATTTTTATTTATTTATTTTTTTTATCTATTTATTTATTTTGATAAGATTCATTTCAGTGATGGAGACAAGAGTACGAGATGAACGAGCCGTTATCGCTCGAATTTCTTCGTCTGACAGCGAGAAACAAAGGTCGTTATTTCTGACTGCGAGTGGTCGAAAATGGCGTCTGCGATTAATCCTTTGATGTGTTGGAAAAACTGTCTCTGGTTGAACAGACAATTGACTCCGAGGGATTATTGGTTCGCGAAAATGACTCGTTTGTTCTCGCGTCTGGACAACTCTTAACAAGTAAACGATTCGTTCATTTCCTTTAATGTTTAGATGAATGTTTACCTCTCTATTGAATATATACATATTGATTTTCTAACCACTCTTCAATTATTCAATAGAAAACTGCCATTGTTATTTTCGAATACTGGCCACTTTGACCCTAAGGTCATTCAAATGACATAGCAGATTCAGCGTTACTAAGGGAAAACATGCTGATTGCACCACCAAATTTTAGAAAAAATTATTTGATTTTCTTTAATTTTCCAAAAATTAAAAAAAAATCCCTTCGCCTGTCATTTTTTATTGCCTGCCAACTACGAAGAGAAAAATAAATAGAGTGGACCCATAATATACGTAATTATAAACGAGATTGTTTATTTTTCTGAAGTGTTTATAAACATTCTACCACATTTTGTAAATCATCGCCGGTTTAGCGACTTGGTAAAAACGGCATGGATTAAAAATAAGACTCAACCGCCGTTCTTTATTGAAACAAAAAAAATCTTCTTCCACAAATACAAAAAAATCCTGTTACTGTATGGATTAAAATTGAAGTTTGCAGTAAATGCTATAATTTGGAAATGGTTGTTTGATTGAATCTAGTCTTTTGGGCTATGTCATTCTGGAAGTAAATATGAAACAATTGTCCTATTTTAAACATGCAGTGAATCATTGCAGCTGCTTATATAAATTACATTCGGCTTGTCCGAATCTGAAGACTCATTGGCAACGTGAACCGTTGGTGAGTATTAGGCTGAAGTACAATCCACTGGCAGCTTTGTTGCAGACATTGTTTCAAAAAAATTAAGAAGCTCAATGGCATTTGTGATGTTTGGCATCTTGCACCCTGTTACGTCGAAACCCAGGTTCCCCCTGCATAGGGAGGTCAGCGCCCTATGTCCAGAAAAACATCCTGTCTGTGGGGGTGTCTGGCAGGGGGTGAGATGACGGGAGAAAGAGTGTAAGAATGAGTTGAAACTCAGCGACCAAAGAGAAAGGTTGTGTGGCAGTGCATCTTCGAGCTTGATGGCTGCATAAACTAAAGGAGTTGAAACTCAGCGACCAAAGAGAAAGGTTGTGTGGCAGTGCATCTTCGAGTTTGATGGCTGCATAAACTAAAGGAGTTGAAACTCAGCGACCAAAAGAAAGGTTGTGTGGCAGTGCATCTTCGAGCTTGATGGCTGCATAAACCAAAGGAGTTGAAACTCAGCGACCAAAGAGAAAGGTTGTGTGTGGCAGTCACTTCATGGCTGCATAAACTAAAGGAGTTGAAACTCAGAGAAAGGTTGTTGTGCATCTTCGAGCTTGATGGCTGCATAAGCTTCTGAGTTGAACAACTACGACCAAAGAGAATGGTCGTGTGGCATGAATCTTCGAGCTTGATGGCTGCATAAACTAAAGGAGTTGAAACTCAGCGACCAAAGAGAAAGGTTGTGTGGCAGTGCATCTTCGAGCTTGATGGCTGCATAAACTAAAGGAGTTGAAAACTCACGACCAAAGAGAAAGGTTGTGTGGCAGTGCATCTTCGAGCTTGATGGCTGCATAAACTAAAGGAGTTGAAAAGAGTTGTGTGGCAGTTCATCTTCGAATAGCTGCATAAACTAAAGGAGTTGAAACTCAGAAAAGGCTGCATCTTCGTTGATGGCTGCATAAACTAACTGTTGACTACCAAAAGAGAATGGTCGCGAGTGAATCTTCGAGCTTGATGGCTGCCTAAATAAAGGAGATTAATTAATTTAATACAGTCCATTAGCATTTCTTCGTGTCTGTGTCGAATATTATTTGAGTTTATTTTTGTGACCGAGCTATCGAACACACCCTTAGTCGGATTACCTGGTGGGAGTTTTCTAGGGTTTCACCAATACGATACGCCAATGGGGGTAGTTCCCCTAAAAGGACTTCCCGATAGGTACTGCCCTCTTTCTTCAGCCACACGTAGCCCAATCAGACTTCTACCTACAGGTGTTCCATCACAACAGAAGCTGCCCTTTCTCCCCATTCCCTCCTTCCATGAGTAGACTACTCTTGAGTCGTCCGTCCCCACTGCAGAACACTGAGGATTAGACATGCCCAACATATTCTGCTTAACAAGAAACAATCGATGGATCAGTCAACAGAAATATTCAATAAAATATAAATGTAAAGTTGCAAAAAAAATGCACAAAGGCAAGTTGCGAGATTGTTTGTATCTCAAGTTTCATTTGTGTTCCAAATTCCGAGTAGTAAAGTTTAAAGAGGGCTGACGAGATTGTTATTAATTTCGATTTTCAGAAGGCATCAGTAAAATATCGTAAAAACACCTGTTCTAGACCACCAAACACTCACCCTCAGCTTCTTTTTGATAAATATTAATTACGTTTTGGAGTATGTTTTGGTGATTCATCCTTGTCCAACTACTGCGCTGAACGTTTGCGAGTGTCCTATTGGATCCATTTCTCATCACAAGTGACAATTCGATTCAAAGATGGATCAGATTTGTGACGAGGAAGCAACATCAAGTAAGTTTCCAAACTCTTTGGTATCTGTTTTTCTTTCAGTTCATGTGAAACTCACTCATCCAACTTTTTTCTTTACCCATTTGAGCTAAATGAGTTAATATTGTTTGCTTGTTAGCATTAAAACTTCAACGATAATTCTTATGCGCTCTGAGATGGGCCAGACTCAACGGTGACCTTTAGTTCGTCATTATAGTTTTTGATTCTGGGAGACAGGGTGGCTCATTTGTAAAGTCAAAGTTACATGTACGAAATTTGGCAAACCAATTTGATACTGTCTGCTGCTTTGCAACATTAGAGCCAAATACACTATTAATATTACGTACGATCTGCGATACCGCAATTCCACATAAGAATTCGTACTTTATAATAGTGTGAATATCCAACCGTTCCATTTTCAACAAAACTAATTTTGAAAAAAAGTTTTTAATATTTTCTAGAGTTTACAATGATTTTTCCTTAAACAGACGAGATGTGAAACTATAGAAAAATAATTAATATTGTTTACAGCTTACAATGATTTCCTTAAACCAGCGAGATGTGAAACTTTAAAAAAAAGTTTTAGAGCTTACAATAATTTCTTAAATACTACTTTGTCCAAAAAGTAAGACCGGTTTTCAATTTAAATTTCCTGTTCATATGGTATTTCAATTTTCTTTTTAGGTTGTTGGCACTGTCCTTAACATCTGTGTGAAATTTCATGTCAAAATATTCATTAGTGCTTGAGTTACGCTAGGTTTTTGAGATGCTAAAAACTGATTCCGGCGATTTTTGAAATGTCTCTTCAATCGACTCAAAACGATGTCCCCGAGTAATCTTTTGAGTTTAGGTAACAGCCAGAAGTAGTATGATGCTAAATCAGGTGAATACGGTGGTTGTGGAAATGATATGCCTCTCATTTTTGGCAAAAAGTCACGAAGAATCAATGCAGTGAGAGCTAGCGCATTCAGTGTTTTCGGTACCAACCCAGATTTGACGCGTTTAGGCCCAAAACATCTTTTGAAATGGAATTTTGAAATTCCAACATCCACAGAAAATCTGTAATAGTAAATTGACTGTTTTCAAGCACCAAATCTTGAATTTTTCGGACATGAGCTTCGTCGGTTGAGGTGGATGGTCGACCAGAGGGCTCTTCATCCTCAACGCGTTCTCTGCTTTCTTTGAACTGTTTTCACCACTCCCTAAACATTTCTTTTTTCCGATATAGGAATGCTTACAGAATGCCTGCCTTCTGCAACATTCTATATGTTTCCACAAACAAAATTTAACGCAAATTCTTGCTCAATTAATTCAGACATTGCAGAAATCGCCGGAATCAGTTTTTAGCATCTCACAAAACTCAGCGTAACTCAAACACTAATGAATATTTTGACGTCAAATTTCACACAGATGTCAAGGACAATGCCAGCAAATTAAAAAAGAAAAAAAAAAAAAAAAAAAGATTGAAATACCATATGCCTGGGAAATTTAAATTGAAAATTGTCTTACTTTTTGGACACAGTAGAAAGGCGAGATGTGAAACTTTTAAAAAAGTTTTTAGTATTCTTAGAGCTTACAATGATTTTCTTAAACGGTGAGATGTGAAACTTATCAACACGAAAAAACAAAAACAAAACAGAGCCGTAATATATTAAGCCATTGTCAAACAATAAGCTGTTAAAGTTGGCAGTATTATTAGCCACAAATTTCATCGTTGCCAAACCCAATAAATAAAAATCAAGAGTTCTGTTTAATTGCGAACACAGCGAAGGGCGGGAATCTTGTGTGACTTCACTTCTCTTCCTTTGGCTGCTGGAAAATATTTTATTGCTGATTCCCATGCTCGGTAACCCAATTTCATGACGTCAATGTATGGGGATTCGGGGAGAAATGGCGCGTTTTTTCGCAGCTGTTCCGTGACACATCCTAATTTGAAATCATCTCCTAATTGAAAACAATCAGCGCTTTTGCACTCTCCTGTTGATTTGCAATGTTTTGTTTTAGCATGTCGCTAAAATAGGTTTATTGCTCCTTAAAAATATTTTTCTTCATCCAAAGGGGTAATCGACTGACTTGGAATGCTTTGGATTGTTTACGATAACTATTTTGAGTAGTGTAGATAACAATAATACTAGATGTGGCAAGTCGGAGTCGAGGAGTCGGGAATCGAGAAGTTGGTTAAAAAAATCCCGATTCTAAAATATTTTTTTATTACTTTTTTTTTTATAATTCTGAGAATTAATATTATAGAGGTCATTCACTGATATCTAGCCAACCGAGTAGGAATAAAAGTCGTGAGGTCAGGAATCAAGAAGTTTTTAAAAAATCCAGATTCTAAAATAATTTTTCTTTCTTTTTTTTTTATTCTGAGAACTAATGTTAAAGAGATCATTCACCGGTATCCTGCTATAATATAGTACAACCAACCGAGTCGGAATCGAAGTTGTGGAGTCGGGGAAGTTGGTTAAAATTCCGACTCTAAATTAATTTTTATTTCTTTTTTTTATAATTCTGAGAATTAATGTTAAAGAGGTCGTTCACTGGTATCCTGCTATAATACAAGCAACAGTTGGAATCGGGAGTCGAGAAGGTTAAAAATTCCCGACACTAAAATAATTTTTATTTCTTTTTTTTAATTCTGAGAATTAAGGTTAAAGGGGTCATTCACTGGTATCCTGCAATAATGCAACCAGTAGCCGACTCGTGGCTCAGTGGCAACGTGCATCCTGGTGAGTATTAGAACTGAGGTTCAATCTGCTAGCAGCTTTGTTGCAGACACTGTTTCAAAACGAGAAGGCACGATGGCGTTTCAGCATCTTGCCTTGTTAGTCCGCCTACCAGGTTAGTTTTTCTCCCATACGATAAGCAAATGTGGGGTAGTTCCCCCTAAAAGTCCTCCCGAAAGGCACTTCCCTCCTTCTTCAACGACACTGAGCAAAATCAAACTTCTACCTATGGGTGCTCCTTCACTACAGAAGCTGGCCACTTTACCTCCTTCCATGAGTAGACTACACATGGGATGTCCGTCCCGCGCTGCAGGATATTAAGAATTAGACATATAACATACAACATGCAAAGACAGTTTTCTGTTTTACCAGCAAATCAAGTGAGCGTTGAGAGACTTTTTTTTTCAACACTGACGCTTATAAAAAACTATCTTTGGATCCACAATAACTTATCTATAATATATCTGTCTATGATATTAAAGAGACTATTCTAATAAGAAGAAAAAAAGTTTTACAAATACAGCTTTTCTTTTTTTGCTTGTCTTTAGCTATTCTATAAAACTTTGATATCTGCTCATTTGGTACAAAGCAGAGATAGGGAGTCAATATTCGAGCATTTTTGTACGAGTCAAGGGCCGGGAATCGATTTAAAAATCAGATACTTTTACAAAAATAATTTTTATTCCTTTAAAATTCTTGGAATAAATGTTAAAATTAAATATTAGGCAGGCCATTCAATTGTATCCTCCAATACTACAACCATTATCAAAGGCAGTGACTGATTTAGCAGGATACCAAATAAGTCCCAAGAGACTTTTCTCAGCACTGGGGCTTATAAAAGCTATCTTAGATCAACAACAAAAAAAAAAAGATCTTATGGAAGCTATTCTATTATTAAGAACAAATAATATTTCATGTATTACAAATAGAGCATCTTTGTGCATAAAATGCACAACTTGTTTCGCTTTTTGCCTTAAGCTATTATGTAATACTTTAGCATATACCTGTTAATCTGGTACAGTTATTTTTATAGGATTTATGTATTTTTGTAAGAAAATTTAGAGTACAGGAATGTCTTTTTAAGTGAGTGCAAATTGGAAGAAAAAAAAAATTTTTTATGAAAAAAACTGTTTTTATATACACTCAAGAGCCAAAACATTATGACCACCTGTCAATAATGAGTTGGCCCACCTTTGGCGCGCAACACGGCTTCAACCCGCCTTGGCATGGATGCCACAAGTCCTTGGTAGATGGCCGGAGACAGATTGTACCAGATGTTTAAGCAACGGTCACGCAAATCCGAGATATTGCGAATTGGTGGTCTTTGAACTCTGAGCTGCCGTCCCATGACATCCCAAATGTGTTCTATCGGATTGAGATACAGTGAGTTAGGCGGCCAGGACATTAACTGGAATTCAGCATCATGTTCTTAGAACCACTCCAACACAATTTTAGCCTTGTGACAAGGGGCGTTGTCCTGTTGAAACATTCCATTTCCAGCTGGAAAACAGAGGCCATGTAAGGGTGCAACTGGTCCGCAGTGATGTTCAGATACCCTGTAGCATTCATGGTCTGCTCTACCACAACCACGGGTCCCAGAGACGCCCAAGAAAACGTCCCCCAAAGCATAATACCGCCACCACCGGCCTGTGTATGAACTACTGTACATTGAGGGAGCAACTGTTCGTCTGGAAGACGGCGTATCCTGACACAGCCATCGGCGTGATGAATGACAAACCGTGATTCATCTGACCAGGCAACTCTCTCCCACTGATCCATGGACCAGTCACGATGTTCCCGGGCCGAGCGCAGGTGCAGTTGGCGATGACGCTTAGTCAGCAAAGGCACACGAGTGGGACGTTTGCTGCGTAGCCCCATATCCAACAGTGTCCGCTGAACAGTGTGCTCCGATACTATTCTACTTGGCCCTGCATTTTATTGGGCTGTCAGCTGAGCCACTGTCTGGCTCCGGTTTTGCTTCACCATGCGAGACAGTCTCCGACGACCTTTTTCTTTGATAGCGTGTGTACGTCCAACAACATGTCGTCTACTGCTGGTCTCATCGTCATTCATCCACTTTACATAAATACTAACAACTGTAGATCGCGAACAACCCACGAGTCGTGCAGTTTCGGAAATACTTGTTCCGAGCCTTCGAGCCATTACAATCTGCCCTCTATCAAAGTCGCTTAGATCCGCAGCCTTTCCCATCACACACAGAAGTAAGTGAAGGAATGATTCTTCAGACTCTCCAGCAGCATTAAATACCACTTCCACCTGATCACGTGCCTTCCTCATCATCCAGGCGAGTTCATTGCAAAATGTAGGGTGTGTCATAATGTTTTGGCTCTTGAGTGTATATGTTTCAATAAAAGTCATTGAATTTATTTCACACGTTCTTCTAAATCCATTAGTTCAGATCATTGTACATAAAATGATGGAAAAGAGTAGGGGAGTCAGAGTCGGCGGCCAATTCCCTACCTCTGAATAATATCCGAAATTATGCGATATATGGGTCCGACGACAACCGCACAATTCAATTTGCAATTTAACCATAATTTTTTTTTCTTCTAAAACAATCCTAACTCTAAAATTTTCCACTTCTGAAACAATCCTCCCTCTAAAATATTCCGCAATTTTGAAAATCCTTTTGTTACTTTCGTTAAAAAAAATTCAACTTTTCGACTTTCACATTCATGAAAGAAAAAAAAAAAATGCTGGACAGAAAAGGACTATATATATATTGTGGTGTTGCTTATTCTTTAAAACCTTATTTAAAACAAAAACCCTATCCTAGAAACAACTAGCTACACCGTTTACTTAACATGATAACCATTATGAAATTCCACAATAACCCATACCACATTTTAAACCAACAAGTTCGTATGCCTTCAGAGACTTATATAATTGGAAAAGGAAACACACTCACATGAAATAATTCACAAACAAATTCATAATTTTAAATATAAACAAAAGTGAATTTATTATTATTTACAAATTTAAGTTTGTAATAAGTCTTGCAATTAACCTTATCTAAGTAACTGTGAAATTCGGATAATGCATTAATATAAATATAACTTATGCAAGTTGCCGCAATTCTAAATTAATATTCAATAATAAAATAAAATGGTGATAGACCTTCCAGTTCATAACTCACCACTACCGCTGGGGAAGAGGGGCTCCCTTTTTTTTTTTTTTTCCTTTCATTTTTAAAGTTTCAGTGTTAATAATGTTCTATACGCACGATTGTTCAAAGTCTTGGCAGCAGGGGCCAACCGCTCATGGGGCTCTTGTGTCGGGCAGGAGACCTGGGGAAACTTGTCGATATCATGTAGCATGGGAAGAGCATTTTCCTTTTTCTAAAGACGCTGTAGCCAGAGGATCTTCAGCTAACTCGTTCAAACCGAGAGTCAGGCACAAATGCATCATAACGAAAGAAGTCTAGCATCCCTGTTCAAAGTCCGTGGCAGCAGAGGCCAACCATTTAATGGGCCCTTACGTCCGGCATGAGGTCTCTAGACTTGGTCTTTTCACTCGGAGTCCACGTTGGGTCATCTTTCCTCCCCTGGGCCCTCCAGCACTTCATTACGGAGGATGGGGCAGCTCCCTCTCTTCGTCATCTCCTGTCTTCAGACCTTCTACATCTTGCTCTCTCCTCCGGGTTCCTCCCTTCCCTCTCCTCTTTTTGCAATGTCCATCACCTCCATTTTATAGTTCATCAGCGGGGAGAGACAATTGCCGACACCGTATTAGAGCTATATCCGTTGGGCAGATGCACCCCCGTCCATAAATCTCCAAGGAGAGATAATGAGCTTTAAAAGTCTTGGTAAATGGTTCTTCTTGACCATCTGGCCCGAAGTTTTGAATGGGCCCTGCCAATTAAAATACTTTCCAGAGATATCCCCTTCATCCACAGCTGTGACAAAAGACAAGCACCCTCCGGAAACGGGTCATTCCATTGGGCATATCAGATTTCCATCCGGTCAGGTGCAGAGACCAACAAACAGCCCCTTTCAAGGGACGCATATAGAATATTGCATAAAATTTTACACAACCACTGTACAATCATATGTTATCTTAATAAAAAAATATTTATAAAAAGATATTGCTTATATTGACACGACAATATTGTTTACGTTGAAGATTTTCCGCAATCAGAAACACACTAATGTAATTTATCAAACAAATTTTTAAACATAAATCGGAAAGAGATTGATTAATAAAATAAAAATTAATAAAGAATGTATTAATAAAAAAAGAAGAAATTTTTTCACAGTGACTATGAATTAATAAATATGAACGCTAAGTGTAAATTAAAACTTCCATTCAATGATTCTGTACTTATAGTATTGATAAATTGATGGAATTACAAAGTGGTTTCCATGGTGACACTATTTTGATTAGCAAAGCCAAAATAATAGCAGGAAATTGTTATGAAAATGAAGACTCAGAAAAGGCAACTCAAATGGGGAGTGTTCACAAACGAAAAAATCAATAACCATGCAATCCCGAGTTTGCGTAAACAAGCTATTTATTATAATGTGATATGTTTGGAAATGTTTGTTAAAATATACACAGTCTAGTCACATTAATGTGACCACCACCTACTTTCGACGTCAACGTGGAATAACCAATCACAAAAGGCAGGTGGCAGCACATTGCAGTGGAGTGTATATAATGAATTCCACTTAACACCACTTAATACCACATTCCACACTCCTCTTAAAGCCAGAATATACAAGATTGTATATTCTGGCTTTGACAGGTGGCCACATTAATGTGACTGGACTGTGTATAAATAATTGTTTAATTTTAATTAGTAAATTATTTCATTCCACTTGAATACTGTCTTTTTTATAATAATACGTCAATTATAGTATACCCTCTACTAAAGTCACGTCCAGAATTGGGAGACGTAAAAAAAAAAAAACATTTTTTTTTTTTTTTGCCTTTGGTGGAATTGTCTCCAAAGTGAGGTACGCAGAGTGATACTTGGGAGTAAGTAGATTCACGATCGCTAGCGAGTGTAGGTTCACGCAAATGCTAGATTCTCTCATTGGTCCGAATAGCCACATTGAATAAGCACAGAAATGCATGCAATCTTAACATTCGATTCTATCTGTCTAAAAGTAAAATCTTCTGCAATGATAACTAAACCAAGAAAAACTAGCTAAGCAAGCATAAATTTCAAAAATCACGTCAAGTCAAGTCAAGCCAAGAAAAAAATAAATGAGATCTTATCTTATCTTCGAAGCATCCAACTAGCATCTACAGGAGCATCCAACCAGATTTTTTCAATATTATTCAATGTGCAACTACGCTGCACCCATTTCTAATTAAAAATGTCAATTTTTCATTGAATTTAAATGTATGTATAGGATTTAAATTAAATAAATAATAAATAGTTTCACTTTTGACCAAGTTCACACATGCTTATTCATATATATATATATATATATTATTCTTATTACAAAAAAAAAAAAAAAAAAAAAAAAACGTTGAAAATGTAATAATATAATTTAAGAATTTAAGTATCAATGGATAGTTCATTTTTAACATTTTTGTGTACAATAAATATGAACATAATGGATGTCGAAAGCGAAAACTTAAATCGCATTTGTTTTCTTAGGAATCAACATTTCATGACTGGGAAGAGGTAAATAAGCATAATGACAAACAAAAACTGGAACAAAGTCCACATATATCTGTAAAGGTAACAGCCCTAAAGTTAATGTTTGGTGTGAATTCCTACATACCAAGGTAATTGGGCCTTTTTCTTCACGGGAAGGATTAGGGGAAACCTGATTGCAAATTGGTGTGTCAAACTTAAGCAATGACTCCCCACCCACCACAAGAAATTATATGAGATATTTGAAATTCATAAAATAAAAACGGACTTCATCAGTAGTAACAATGCTATAAATGCTTTGTATGCCCAAGAGAGAGAACAAACAACTGTTCCAAATCAAAGGATATTACCTCATTTTACTTAAATGGTTGCTTGGCACAGATATTTATTGGCATAATTGACACCAATGTATTCTAGTGATATGCGACATATTCAACACACATTTATCCAACAGTTGTTGATGAGCATCTGCTTCAGTTGTTGCGTGTTCTCCAATGGATATTATTGTGGCTAAAGATTTCTTCCCAAAGCATCTCACGCATGTTCAATGGAATTTAAATAACGGCAGTAGATTAGTCAATGTATTCTAGCGATATATTTGCTTTCCAGAAGTTGAGCGGAGTAAGATGTGGTCAATGAGAAAACAGTCTTCTACTCGGCTTTAACCTTGCCATAAAACAATGGTGATGAAGTCATTTAGGTAATCGGATACTCAGACCGGAAATAGCTCTACAAGAACATTCTTTTGATTTTCTAACGTTGACAATAGCATTGTTGTGTCTTTGCTATCCTATGTTAAGTAGCATTATTTGAATGTTATTCTAAATATTATTTGTTGTGTTATTACTTTCAGTTACTAATTAATATTGCTAGTATTGTTTTTATAATCACAGTTTATAGAAGTAGTGTTATAAAAATAATTTCTTGATCCTAAAGTAACTTGTAGTGTTTATATTTTGCATTGTAAATTAAATTTCAAAAAGGAATGTTTAGAAAAAAACTTTGATTTTCAGACCTTCTGATATCTTGCTTTGTGGTCACTTGCCTATGAATCTCCCTATCTGCCGAACTGATGCCAGTACTTAATTATGAAAGGACCAATTTAACTACTCACTTACCCTGAGATTTGCCTAATGTCTATCTACAGTAAACTTTATAGAGGCTGGTATAAAAGCTTTTACTTTTGCATTTTACAATGGAGAAAACCAGGAAGATACATGAAAAATTAAATTTTTATGTTAAATTAGCCTGTGCCAATTGCTTGTCAATCAAAAAGTTATACAATACTGAAGAGTCAGACCCATTATTTACCCAAGTTTAATATATTTCGATTCAACAAAAAGTCATGAAAGGGGGTATGCTTTTTAGATTTTCCAATAATAATATCATTAATATCAGGTATGAAAAATAAGTGTTTCCCATTTGTGTTGCATGATGGAGAAACCAGGAAAAAACTTTTACTGATTATACACTCAAGAGCTAAAACATTATGACCACCCCTACATTTTGCAATGAACTCGCCTGGATGACGTGGAAGGCACGTGATCAGGTGGAAGTGGTATTTAACTGCTGCTGGAGATATATATGGCCAACTCGTTATTGACAGGTGGTCATAATGTTTTGGCTCTAGAGTGTATATAACATTTAAGAACACAAGATATTCACGATATTCAAGTGTATATGGCACATTTAAGAATACTACTGTCACATGGGACAGTAGTATTCTTCAATGGTGCAATAGCCCCATGGTAGGCCAAGGCTGTCTATCTATTGGCAAATTTTGAAAGATGAGATGTTCACTTTTTTTTTTTTTTTTTTACAATCAGCCTTACAAGACAATAGTACTAGTACTGATATAATGATAATCGCTAGTACTACTATTATAGAAAATTTTTCAATGACCTTGATTTGTTCAAAAAAAAAAACACATACTTATCCACCGTATGAGGAAAATCTGGCACTTTTCATGCAGCAAGTGTTATCACAGCAAAAAATATTGCAGAAGCACTTAAATCATATGAAAGAGGAAACAAAATGGAAAAGTTTTCATGAAAGCAATATTCCACAATAAGTTTGGTTCAAAGAAAAATGATGTGTTATTCTTTAATATTCCTAACTTTTACCATTTAATGATTCATCACAAATGTTCCGGTATGTATATTGTACCAATTTCTGATTCACGATATTCTACTTGTTCACTTTAACATCTTGTGTGCATTTTAATAAAATGAAAGTAGAAATAAATAAAAAATATTTATTAATAAAAATTATTTTTTGTGAATTAAGTATTTGTAGACCTAAAACAAATATTGATTTATGCCAAAACGGCTGTTTTGTAAAAAACAAATATATACAAAAAAATATTTAAATCTTGAAACGGTTCATAGACTTCTCAAAAAGGAAATATTCAAACTTGAATTCAGTTTCAAGCAGTTTAAATCCACATTCATATGAATAGAAAGTACAGAGTATGGTCATCATAAAATAGAATCTGTACTCAATTTTTAAAAACATTACAAGAACAGCATGTGAAAGCAACATATTCAATTGATACTTTTTATTCTTAGCACATTTGAAATAGATTTTTGCACAAAACTCAATTGAAATTTTTTTTTCCTTAAATTTTATCATAAATTCTGGTATTTATAATAATGTATCTTATAATTACACTACAATTCAAAGATTTGTACACTAAAAAATATAATTTTATTATAAATCTTTAAAAGCTATAAAATAACATTGTTTTAAAATGCTGAAACATGCAAAAGATTCGGATTTCTCTTCCAGTTAGCATATTGCACCAGATCGACAAACAAAGAATACACATCTTAAATATAATTTATTTTTTTATTTTACTGGAAACATGAGTAGAAAAATATAAATCTCTTTTCTAAATTATGTCCATTCCTACGAAAGGACAGGAATGTAGCTTTTCACTAGTTGAAATAGATGTACTGCATTCTGCTGTAAATTATCCCCAAGTGAAATGGCAAAGGATTTGATTGTTCCAAGAACTTCCATTCTGAAAAAGAAAATATATTCTGTATGAGCGAATTGGTTAAATAATAAAATTACAGTGACATTTTTTTTCTAATGCAGCTGGCAAATACTTAGACAGTTGCCTTTTATGCCATAGGCAAGGGCTGCACCGACATTACTCACTAGCACCACCCAGGGTGCAAGTAGCTTGAAGAAAAGCTATGGAAGGCGGAATAAAATATCCCTAGCGCTCTACGATTATGTTAACATATGGACACAAGTGAGATAGGTCCAGGTGACAGTTATATAAGTTGAATAATATTCAATTAGCCATATTAAAAGATCCAGTAAAAGTAAGATTTCTTTCTTAAAGGAGTTAATATAGTTCATAAATATATGAATGGCAATTTCTTCTTGAAAAAATATTTCAATTTTTCAGGTTAGGAAAATGCCATTAGAATAAAGTTAGTGGCATTAATTTGGTAGAACTTTTACAAATTTCACATTTAATTTGATTGAAAAGGATTTTCCTTAAGTACTTACACTTGAGGATTGGCTTGCAGCCATGTTGCAAAAGAGTCTGCAGCATTGAAGGCATATGCTAAGGCATCAAGGGCGAGCTTAGAGAAAAGGACAGCAAAACTCTTCAGAAGACTGCATAAGGCACACTTTTCCAATATGCTGTGGCAAAAGTGATTTTCAGTCTGAACAAAAAGAACAAATTTAATCTAAATACTGAATACCATATAGCTGGGAAGTTTGCAGACTTAAATTTCTAAGACATACTGGGAGATATCTAATAAAAATATGCAACACACAAATTGAAAGAGATTACACTTTCATTAACAAAAGTTTGCAAATAAAGAGAACAATTCAAAATTATTGCATATTACTGAATAGGAGTGAGAGTGTGTTTTCTTCAAAAAAATTTTACCCAAAGTTCAAAAACCCATATATAAGCCAACATTGAAATTCCTACAGCAATCATTATTTAACGATGTTTCTAGTAACAGCTATTTTGATAGCTGGGTTCTTTTATTTTGCCAAAATCAATTTTTTTTTTTTTCCCCCAATGGTGCAAATTAGTAATATAAACAATTTCAAAAATAAAACAGCTCATTCCTCATAAAATAAATAACTCCCTTCATTAAAAATTACCTTTTTACACAAGAAATATAAAAAGTGTTATATTTAACAATTTATAACTTGCACTCGGTCAATGGAAAAGCATCAACATTTTTCCCAAGATGAGCTGACCCTCATAATTTAGCTTTAAAGAAAATAAAAAAATTCTTGGCATTACACAAAATATGATAATTAAAAAATATTAAAATTTGCTTGTGAATTCATCATTTTTAAGAGAAATTGAATTTGTATAACTTATATTTTAGTTTATTGAGAAGGTAAAACAAATTTTTCTTTTTATAAGTATAGGCAAATCTACAATAAATGTTTTAAAAATATCCCTTTATAACAGCAATTCTCACAATATCTCAATTTTTTTACAAATTAACTTATTCAATATTTTTTATAGATGTGAGAGAGTTGTAGAAATTTATTAAATTAAAATTAATTCTACTAATGGAGTATTAAATAGACAAAATTATTGACCTTTTTTGAGATGTATGAAAACTTTGAGTTTATATTAATAATGAAGCTTTTTTTAAAAAAAAAAAAGAATAGTTTAAATATTGGAACTTTTATACGGTTAGGGTTAAAAAAATGTTTATAGGAATTGATAACAGCAGATTTTTATATTTAATGGCTAATCATTATTAATTTTTAATAAAAAAAAAAATTTTTAATTTAACTAATAAGCTATAAGAACTAATTTTCTTTCTTAAATAATATTTTTTTTAACTCTACTTTTAAAAATTATTCTTAAAAATGAAGAAATAATAATCAAATAATATCTACACATAAAGCTAAAATCAATGCTGTTAAAATACGATCATTTCTGGATAAAAAGATCTTATTATTCAATTCTATTAAATCTTTAAAAATAAATAAGTAGAAAAACAATAATTTGAGATTTTTTTTTTTAAATGAAAATCAAAAATAATTAAAACTTTCTATGGAACATTTGTGCAATATCCATAAAAATTAATAAAATATGAAAAAAACTTTATCCATTGATTAAAAGATTAAATAACCACTAAATGGAAGTATAAATTTATGTGAAAATGCTCGCCAATTATTGATATTTCGAAAAGATATCTAGATTTATTTTAATCCTGTTAAAAACTAAATCATAACCAATACATTTAGTGCTAAATTCAAAAATATTTCTCAAAAAAGCACAAACAAATCTTGTACAGTGTTTCTTTATACATATATTTTTTTTAAATTTCAATTCAGTAGGTAATATTCACCACATACAGCAATACCTTTAGAAAGAAATTCTTTTCTTTTAGTCCTTACCAGAGCAAGCAGAGGTGGCAGAGTCCTACTACACCACATTCTCAATCCCAGAGTACTTTCCCACAAGAAAACCAGACTTGCAGAAAGTCTCTTCATAAAAAGCTCCAGAAATGGCAAAACTGTTTCTTGGAACCACAAGGCCACAACTGGAAAGTATTTTTCTGACAACCTTCATTAAAAAAAAATAATAGCATTTAGTTCTGAATAATACACAATTATTTGTACAAATACACATTTTAAGTTTAACACTCCTATAAATCATTTACTAATATAATATAACATAACATATAATGGTTAACATGTATTTTCAAAACTTTTTACCATAGGTTATTTTGTAGTCAATTTCCGTTCACCTGTATTTAAATCAATTTTCTTTTTCTCCTTTTATATATTATTAAAATAAGAAGGAAAAAAAGCATGAAGCTTTGGGATCACATACTATCACAGAATATATTTACCTTCATAGTGTATAAGTAAAACACTTCATATTACTATATATAGCATCATCATCTTGCCTATTTGTCTAAAAACAGTGGAAGTGATTCACATTAGAATGATTTTTTTAAGTTAAATAGCATTGTAATCTTGTTATCAACAATAAAAATATCAGTTTTACTTATAACTAGGAAAACTTTTTTTTTTTTGACAATTTTCTTCAGTGTATAAGATTAATTATTTACAAAATTGTAATGCAGTAAACAACATGGCAGAACAAAACATCTTTTTTCTATAAAAAACAAAAATAATGTAATGGAAACAAAATCCCCATGGGTCAAACAATTGAAGCCAATCATATCTAAAGATGGCACAAAAATGTGGTATAAAAAATGTTGTATATTTAAATGAATCAGTTAAAGTGAAAATACATGCTACAGAAAAACAAAACCTATAAAATATTTGAATGTTGCATGTTGTACTTATCTTTCAACACTAAATGAACAAAGTTTCCTGGTATGTATAATTTCCATAATTTTAATATGAAGCACACATTTGTCAATCAATCCTATATAACTAAATTCTTAGCATGTAATGTGACAAAATTTTTTAGATTGTTAGATCGCCCATTCAAATACTCATAATAATAATAAAATGACAAAATATATTTCTTAACAATTATTATCATCCTTTTCCACTTAAGTACAGTTAACATGCATAAATAATAATACAAAACCTACTCAAAATTAGCTTATTTTAGATTTTTAGATTTATATCAATATTAGCAGTAAGAATAAATGTTATCATACTTACTTTTTTGAGCTCTTCCTTGAAAATATTTCAATTTTTCATTTACTTGAGCGCAGACAACCAACAGACCAGAATCTTTCATAAATTTCCCTGTATATGATTCTGAAAAAAAAAAAAAAAAAAAAAAAAAAACTATGTACATAACAAATTGTAATTTTATGAAAACACATACATAAAAGATGCTTATTCATTACAACCCGAGGTGTTTAGCGCGATTATTTTTAAGCAAATATTATCTGTGGCAATTAAATAGAAAAGAAAAAACTAATCTTAACTCTTGATTTAACAATAAGAAAATTAAAAACTATAACCATTGAAATTTTCTGCTTTATGTTAATTTTCTTCTTAATATAGTAGCGTTTTCTCGTTAATGTGGCATGTTCAGAACCAGTAGTGCTGAATGGTGATTTTGCCAGATTATCATGTATCAAAGACTTTAAAGGAAATACAAAAGATAAGCACTCCTAGATAAAAATTTAAATGATTAAAACAAATACATATTGAATATGTTTATGCACATTCTGAACCTGACACTATAAATAACAAAGTATTTCATTTGAATCATTCTTACCTCTTCTTTTTAATAATGCTTGTTTAATATTACAGTTCTTTTTTATTTCAAAAAAAATATTTAATGAAACAAGAAGAAAAAATGATAAATGTTTATAAATTTAAAATAAATACACAAAATAGCAATACGTAAC
>BPLR01015036.1:0-19868 GCA_021605095.1 Caerostris extrusa | reverse complement strand
GAGAGAATGAGGAATCATGGGAAAAAAAAAGTGAACAGGGTTACCCGTTTCTGCAAAGCGCCTCGTCCTACTTGGGAAGCTTATTTAAAAATCTGGCAATGGTAGTATAGTGTTTTCATAAGAACACTTTTAGACGTGATTTTGTTTGTTGGAAATTCATTTCTTGGACACAGGTTCGTTTCTTTTTTGATGAATATATAACAAACTGTAGAAAATGACATGTATTTTCAGATTTATCAAAGATTAATTAATTTACATTAATAATACTTATGTTAAATATCCTCCTCTAACGGAAAACTCCGTTATAATTGAATACTGTATTGTATTGAATTTGTATTCCGTTATAATTTAAGATTGTATTGTATAATTTTTTGTAAGTCATAATGTATTATTATACATTCATTTTCTTAACCGTTTAGTAACTTTATAATCATTTATTTTTAGTCGGTTTTTCATTAGTTTTCATTTCTATTTGTTGTGACAAAATGGCGGTCATTAAGGTATTTTCGTACCAATTATTTTTATCACCTTTTAAAATTAAAATTTGATTGTATATTAATTTTCATTAACAAAACCAGTAACCTTTTTAACTAATTTTAGGTAAATTGGTGCTTTAAATAAGTTCAAAAATTTAAATTTTTATACGTAGCTTATTTATTTACTTTCTAATTCAGTAAGAATTGAAAAAGTAAATAAATATTTCGGTTCAAGATTAAAATTTATTACGTAACTTCATCATTCTAAATAGTTAAGACGGCATTTTTCATTTCCTAGCCAATTCATTAATGAGTTTATTTTCCAAATTTAACCGTTCTATTCATTCAGTATTAGTTTGGTTGAGTTAAACCATTGTGCTTGAAAATTTGGAACCATATTGTTCAAAAGATTGTTATAATTACTTGATTCAAAATTAGATTTTTCCTTTTTGTATACATTTGCAGATGAATAGGATACTTGTACGAAAATTTAGACTATTTAAACAAATTAATATGCAACAAATTAGACATATTTTAAAAATAGCAATTGTAAAAGTACATTAATATGAAATGTAATAAGTATTATAAGAAAAGTTACAATTTTAAATGCTTGGAAGCAAAGAATGGTTGTAGAATGCATTGTGTAGGCAGAACTGCAAACTTTTTAAAAAGTAATTGCTAGTTTGTCTCAATTTTATAACAACATCATTCTAAAGGTTAAAACGCATTTTTGTTTCCTGGCGTTTTCATTAATGAGTTTATTTTATAAGCTTAACCCTTCTATCCTTTCAGTATGGATTTGGGTGAGTTAAACCATTGATCTTGAAAATTTGGGACCATATTGTTCAAAGATTGTCATAATACTTGATTCAAAATTCTATTTCTTCCTTTTTGTATACATTTGCAGATGAATATGATATTTGTCCGAAGATTTAATCTATTTAATACCAATTAATATGCTACAGCTTAGACATATTTTAAAAAATATGAATTGTAAAAGTTCATTAATATGAATTGTAATACGTATTAATTTTTAATGCTTGGAAGCAAAGAATGGTTGTAGATTGCATTGTGTAGACAGAACTGCAAACTTTTTTTAAAAAGTAATTGCTAGTTTGTGTCTCTCAATTTTACTTAACTACATCATTCTAAATGGCTAAAAACGCATTTTTGTTTCCCAGCGACTTCATTAATGTGTTTGTTTATAAGCTTAACCCTTCTATCCATTCAGTAGGGATTTGGGTGAGTTAAACTATTGATCTTGAAAATTTGGGACCATATTGTTCAAAGATTGTCATAATTACTTGATTCAAAATTCTATTTCTTCCTTTTTGTATACACTTGCAGATGAATATGATCTTTGTCCGAAGATTTAAACTATTTAATACCAATTAATATGCTACAGCTGAGACATATTTTAAAAAATGTAAGTTGTAAAAGTACATTCATATGAAATGTAATACATATTAATTTTTAATGCTTGGAAGCAAAGAATGGTTGTAGATTGCATTGTGTGGGCAGAACTGCAAACTTTTTTAAAAAGTAATTGCTAGTTTGTGTCTCTCAATTTTACTTAACAACATCATTCTAAAAGGTTAAAACGCATTTTGTTTCCTGGCGTTTTCATTAATGAGTTTATTTTATAAAACTTAACCCTTCTATCCATTCAGTAGGGATTTGGGTGAGTTAAACCATTGATCTTGAAAATTTGGGACCATATTGTTCAAAGATTGTCATAATTACTTGATTCAAAATTCAATTTTTTCCTTTTTGTATACATTTGCAGATGAATATGATCTTTGTCCGAAGATTTAAACTATTTAATACCAATTAATATACAGCTGAGACATATTTTTAAAAAATGTAAATTGTAAAAGTACATTCATATGAAATGTAATACGTATTAATTTTTAATGCTTGGAAGCAAAGAATGGTTGTAGATTGCATTGTGTGGGCAGAACTGCAAACTTTTTAAAGTAATTGCTAGTTTGTGTCTCTCAATTTTACTTAACAACATCATTCTAAAGGTTAAAACGCATTTTTGTTTCCTGGCGTTTTCATTAATGAGTTTATTTTATAAGCTTAACCCTTCTATCCATTCAGTAGGGATTTGGGTGAGTTAAACCATTGATCTTGAAAATTTGGGACCAAATTGTTCAAAGATTGTCATAATTACTTGATTCAAAATTCTATTTCTTCCTTTTTTGTATACATTTGCAGATGAATATGATATTTGTCCGAAGATTTAATCTATTTAATACCAATTAATATGCTACAGCTTAGACATATTTTAAAAAATATGAATTGTAAAAGTTCGTTAATATGAATCGTAATACGTATTAATTTTTAATGCTTGGAAGCAAAGAATGGTTGTAGATTGCATTGTGTAGGCAGAACTGCAAACTTTTTTAAAAAGTAATTGCTAGTTTGTGTCTCTCAATTTTTGCTAACTACATCATTCTAAATGGCTAAAAACGCATTTTTTTTGTTTCCCAGCGACTTCATTAATGAGTTTGTTTTATAAGCTTAACCCTTCTATCCATTCAGTAGGGATTTGGGTGAGTTAAACTATTGATCTTGAAAATTTGGGACCATATTGTTCAAAAGATTGTCATAATTACTTGATTCAAAATTCTATTTCTTCCTTTTTGTATACATTTGCAGATGAATATGATCTTTGTCCGAAGATTTAATCTATTTAATACCAATTAATATGCTACAGCTTAGACATATTTTAAAAAATATGAATTGTAAAAGTTCATTAATATGAATCGTAATACGTATTAATTTTTAATGCTTGGAAGCAAAGAATGGTTGTAGATTGCATTGTGTAGGCAGAACTGCAAACTTTTTTAAAAAGTAATTGCTAGTTTGTGTCTCTCAATTTTACTTAACTACATCATTCTAAATGGCTAAACGCATTTTTGTTTCCCAGCGACTTCATTAATGAGTTTGTTTTATAAGCTTAACCCTTCTATCCATTCAGTATTGATTTGGGTGAGTTAAACCATTGATCTTGAAAATTTGGGACCATATTGTTCAAAGATTGTCATAATTACTTGATTCAAAATTCAATTTTTTCCTTTTTGTATACATTTGCAGATGAATATGATCTTTGTCCGAAAGATTTAAACTATTTAATACCAATTAATATTCTACAGCTGAGACATATTTAAAAAAATGTAAGTTGTAATAGTACATTCATATGAAATGTAAATACGTATTAATTTTTAATGCTTGGAAGCAAAGAATGGTTGTAGATTGCATTGTGTGGGCAGAACTGCAAACTTTTTTAAAAAAGTAATTGCTAGTTTGTGTCTCTCAATTTTACTTAGCTACATCATTCTAAAAGGTTAAAAACGCATTTTTGTTTCCTGGCGTTTTCATTAATGAGTTTATTTTATAAGCTTAACCCTTCTATCCATTCAGTATTGATTTGGGTGAGTTAAACCATTGATCTTGAAAATTTGGGACCATATTGTTCAAAAGATTGTCATGATTACTTGATTCAAAATTCAATTTTTTCCTTTTTGTATACATTTGCAGATGAATATGATCTTTTGTCCGAAGATTTAAACTATTTAATACCAATTAATATGCTACAGCTGAGACATATTTTAAAAAATGTAAATTGTAAAAAGTACATTCATATGAAATGTAATACGTATTAATTTTTAATGCTTGGAAGCAAAGAATGGTTGTAGATTGCATTGTGTGGGCAGAACTGCAAACTTTTTAAAAAGTAATTGCTAGTTTGTGTCTCTCAATTTTACTTAACAACATCATTCTAAAAGGTTAAAAACGCATTTTTTTTTTTCCTGGCGTTTTCATTAATGAGTTTATTTTATAAGCTTAACCTTCTATCCATTCAGTAGGGTTTGGGTGAGTTAAACCATTGATTTTGAAAATTTGGGACCATATTGTTCAAAGATTGTCATAATTACTTGATTCAAAATTCTATTTCTTCCTTTTTGTATACATTTGCAGATGAATATGATATTTGTCCGAAGATTTAATCTATTTAATACCAATTAATATGCTACAGCTTAGACATATTTTAAAAATATGAATTGTAAAGTTCATTAATATGAATCGTAATACGTAATTTTTAATGCTTGGAAGCAAAAGAATGGTTGTAGATTGCATTGTGTAGGCAGAACTGCAAACTTTTTTTAAAAAGTAATTGCTAGTTTGTCTCTCAAATTTTGCTTAACAACATCATTCTAAATGGCTAAAACGCATTTTTGTTTCCCAGCGACTTCATTAATGAGTTTGTTTTATAAGCTTAACCGTTCTATCCATTCATTAGGGATTTGGGTGAGTTAAACTATTGATCTTGAAAATTTGGGACCATATTGTTCAAAGATTGTCATAATTACTTGATTCAAAATTCTATTTCTTCCTTTTTGTATACATTTGCAGATGAATATGATATTTGTCCGAAGATTTAATCTATTTAATACCAATTAATATGCTACAGCTTAGACATATTTTTAAAAAAATATGAATTGTAAAGTTCATTAATATGAATCGTAATACGTATTAATTTTAATGCTTGGAAGCAAAGAATGGTTGTAGATTGCATTGTGTAGGCAGAACTGCAAACTTTTTAAAAAGTAATTGCTAGTTTGTGTCTCTCAATTTTACTTAACTACATCATTCTAAATGGCTAAAACGCATTTTTGTTTCCCAGCGACTTCGTTAATGAGTTTGTTTTATAAGCTTAACCCTTCTATCCATTCAGTATTGATTTGGGTGAGGTTAAACCATTGATCTTGAAAATTTGGGACCATATTGTTCAAAGATTGTCATAATTACTTGATTCAAAATTCAATTTTCCTTTTTTGTATACATTTGCAGATGAATATGATCTTTGTCCGAAGATTTAAACTATTTAATACCAATTAATATGCTACAAAGCTGAGACATATTTAAAAAATGTAAGTTGTAATAGTACATTCATATGAAATGTAATACGTATTAATTTTTAATGCTTGGAAGCAAAGAATGGTTGTAGATTGCATTGTGTGGCAGAACTGCAAACTTTTTTTAAAAAAGTAATTGCTAGTTTGTGTCTCTCAATTTTACTTAGCTACATCATTCTAAAAGGTTAAAACGCATTTTTGTTTCCTGGCGTTTTCATTAATGAGTTTATTTTATAAGCTTAACCCTTCTATCCATTCAGTATTGATTTGGGTGAGTTAAACCATTGATCTTGAAAATTTGGGACCATATTGTTCAAAGATTGTCATAATTACTTGATTCAAAATTCAATTTTTTCCTTTTTTGTATACATTTGCAGATGAATATGATCTTTGTCCGAAGATTTAAACTATTTAATACCAATTAATATGCTACAGCTGAGACATATTTTAAAAATGTAAATTGTAAAAGTACATTCATATGAAATGTAATACGTATTAATTTTTAATGCTTGGAAGCAAAGAATGGTTGTAGATTGCATTGTGTGGGCAGAACTGCAAACTTTTTTAAAAAGTAATTGCTAGTTTGTGTCTCTCAATTTTACTTAACAACATCATTCTAAAAGGTTAAAACGCATTTTTGTTTCTTAGCGTTTTCATTAATGAGTTTATTTTATAAGCTTAACCCTTCTATCCATTCAGTATTGATTTGGGTGAGTTAAACCATTGATCTTGAAAATTTGGGACCATGTTGTTCAAAAGATTGTCATGATTACTTGATTCAAAATTCTATTTTCCTTTTTGTATACATTTGCAGATGAATATGATATTTGTCGAAAATTTAAACTATTTAATACAAATTAATATGCTACAGTTTAGGCATATTTAAAAAATATGAATTGTGAAAGTACACTAATCTGAAATGTCATATGTATTATAAGGAAAGTTGCAATTTTAAATACTTGGAAGCAAAGAATGGTTGTAGAAAGCATTGTGTAGGCAGAACTGCAAACTTTTTTTAAAATTGCTAGTTTGTGTCTCTCAATTTTACTTAACTGCATCATTCTAAATGGCGAAAACGCATATTTTATTCCTAGCGATCCTCCATGTTTCTGTGTTGGTCGACCTTTCTAAATTGCATTTGGTTCTCAAAGATGTAATGATCTGCAAGTTCCACAGGAGTGTACAGCTTTCGGCTGGCATCATCTTCAATGTCCATATTCGAAACATCGATTAATTGAAGGATTAAAGGAGATTCAACAATTGTTTGTTTTCCTTTATCTCTGCTCGGCATTCCGAAGGAGACCTTATCTCAAGCAGATTAATTGCTCTCACAACAAGCAATGCAGATAACAGCTGGAAAAGCAAATATCTCAAGGAAAACAAAATCAATTTTAAAGGTCACCCTAAAACATGCTCAGTAAACCGGAGTCGAAAACGTAGAAGACACACCCCAAAAATTTTTTAACACATGAAAAAGACTCACTGAAGAACTTAGTTTTATTGAAGATTTACAAATAATGAATGCATAATTATATATAATATATTGTGTTGTTCAAATACAGCTGACTATACAGACACTATTAATTTTTATGCCATAAGCAAGGGCTGCATCTCTGTTACTCATTTAGCACTTCCCAAGGGGCACATGTAGATTGAAGATATGCTACAGATCACTACGAGTAACACTACCCCACAACGCTCTACGATCTTATTAGACCAGAACCAAGTGGATTCCGGACCACTACACACATCCTTGGCACTGCTAGGATTCGAACCCGAAACCTGTGGTACCGAGCGCCAGAGCGCTAACCACATGGACATCAGGCCCTATATATAATATATTAAATGCACAAAGTTTATTTAAGTTGAGTAGTTTATTTAATTTAAGTTTCAAAGTATATGGATATAGAGAGAGAGAGAGAGAGAGATCGTTTTTATGCCACTTGGTCGACTGCAACCAGAGGTGGCCAACCCGAGGCACGTGAGATTTATCACACTTTTACAAAATATATTTATTTTGTGATGGCCAAAGTAATGAAAAAGCAATGTATTAAATGTAAACCAATGTGTGCTTCCATATATTCAAAAATTAATTCTCGAAATTATGAGAAAAGAATTAACTTTGATTTTAAAATAATATTCTTGGGAATATATAACAGACATTTGCCTGTTTTATTTTTGAGTTTACAGTTATGAGTTCGCAGAAAAATTAAATTGTATTCTGCGAACGCAAGATCCGCGCGCATCTTGGAACATCTAATATAACTGGTTCTATGTTTCACTTTAAATGATCTCAGTGACGCAGTGACAATCCCTAGATGCGCACAGTTGATTGTTGATAGCAGAGCAAACCAGAATCTCAGTTGAAGTTGTTAGCGCTTTTGATTCAACTTACACCTGCGAATCGATTTTTTTTTTTTTTTTCGAAAATGAAGTTGACTAAACACAAAACACGCTCAAACATAACGGACACTAACCTGTAACACCCATTACGATGTGCAAATACCCAAATTGAGACCGATTTGCAAAAATTAAGTGAAAGAAATAAACAAACATTGAACTTGTAAAATAAATATTTTGAAATGATTTAATTTTTTTTTATTTCGTTTATATTTATATATATTTTATATTTCCTTTTAGGGTTATATATTTCTTTACAATGTGCGTTTAGTATCATTATTATTATAAATCCATAGTTACATGTAAGAATAATAGTAAATACAAAAATAATAACTGATTATGTTTCAATTTTTCACTAAAAAAAATGTCGATAGTGGGTCTAAATCTAATATGGGGATATATGATTTAACTTGCAATCTGCGGAGTTATGATGCATTTCCAAAGTGCTGCACAAGATCATTTGGGTTGGCCATCCCTGATCTAGACTATGAATGCATGTGTTGTCTTGAAAGGAGTGATGGGGGAGAGTACTTTCTGTTGTGATGGAGCATCTGTATATAGAAGTCTGGCTTGGTTCCGGTGCGCTGAAGAAGGAGGGCAGTTCCGTCCGTGAGGTCTTTTAGGGGCAACTAACCCCGCATTTACTTTTCGTATGGGAGAAAACCCATAAAAATCTTCAACCTGATAGTCTGACTCACGAGGCAAGATGAACATCACAAACGCCATTGAGACTCCTTGTTAATGCTCATTGATAAAATTTTACGTTGATTATAAAATGTTTGCAGATAGTGAATGCTTAGTTAAAAAAAAAAAATGTAATTAAAATTTCATTTATTCTATTTTTACTATCTCCATTTGTATTTTTGCTAAACAAATCTGACAAAGAATATTATATATACTCCAGCAAAACAATATTTGATTATATCTGTTATTATAAACATTATTTAATCTTTAATTTTTTCACTGAATGTATATTAATCTATTTTATATATATCACTGTAACTGGGCTTGATTGGGATGTTGAAATTCGTTTTTTTAAAGGGAAGCTCTACAAACGCCGGACTGGCGAAAGTCAAACATTCATATAAAGACATGGGTTAGAGAAAACTTGAAAAAATATTTTCAGATTTTTTTCTAGAATTTTATGTATATCATGCTCCTTGCTGAATAAAATACATAATGTTAATAAAATATTTTTTTTCTTATTAAATTTAAAAAAAAAAAAAAATCTCTTTAAATCCATCAGGAATATAATTGAATCTTATTTTCTTTTCTAATGTAGCTGGCAAACACTTAGACAGTTGTCTTTGAGGCTTTATGGCAAGCGCTGCAAGGACATTACTCACTTATCACTACCCAGGAACTGCGTGTAGCTTGAAGATAAGCTACTGACGCGGAGTAACAATAGCCCCGCAACGCTCTACGATCATGTTAGACGATAGAGCGCTAGCTATATATATATTATAGCTATATATATATATATATTAAAAATATATCCATATAGACTCTCATAATTTTTGGTCAATTTTCGTCTGGTTATATTGTACAAGTTGTGAGACAAAGTAAAAGGGCTATAAAACCAAATGATTTTATACGGGTTGTGTAACTCCCCCAAAAAACGCATGCAAATATTCGACCGTGCAATATGAGTACTATATTAAGAAAAACAAATTTATTGAGTAGAATTAAATATTATCACATAGTAAGTTTTTTCTTTTCGTTGTTGAAGGGTTGTATAGTAGTCAATTTTTGATTTAAATAAAAAATAGTTTAAAAAAAGTTGACTCATACAAATTTGTCATAAAAATATTAAAAAAAAAAAGCCCTGGAAAATTATCCAACATATACAATAGAATGCCAACTATCCAACTAATATGAATCAAGATCATCTGGATAAACAACAACTCAAACTAAATAAATTATAAGTTTATTTAATTTGAGATTGGCTTTTTTTTTTTTTGGAAGTTTATTTAAGTTGAGAAGTTTATATAATTTAAGTTTCCAAGTATATGTATATATATAGAGAGAGATAGTTTTTTATGCCACTTGGTCGACTGCAATCAGGGGGTGGCCAACCCGCAGCCCGTGAGATTTATCACACTTTTACAAAATATATTTATTTTCTGTTCGCCAAAGTAGTGCAAAGCAATGTATTAAATGTGCGCATCCATGTAACATTCCATGTATTAAATGTGTAAACATATGTGTGCATCCATATATTCAAAAATTAACTCTCGAAATTATGAGAAAGAATTAACTTTGATTTTAAAATAATATTCTTGGGAATATACAACAGACATCGCCTGTTTTATTTATGAGTTCGCAGAATAATTAAATTGAATTCTGCGAACGCAAGATGCGCTCTCATCTTGGAACATCTAATATAAGAGGTTCTATGTTTCCTTTAAATGATCTCAGTGACCATCCCTAGAGGCTCACAGTTGATTGTTGATAGCAGAGCAAACCAGAATCTCAGTTGAAGTTGTTAGCGCTTTTGATTCAACTTACACCTGCGAATCGATTTTTTTTTTTCGAAAATGAAGTTGACTAAACACAAAATACGCTCAAACATAACGGACACTAACCTGTAACACCCATTACGATGTGCAAATACCCAAATTGAGACCGATTTGCAAAAATTAAGTGAAAGAAATAAACAAACATTGAACTTGTAAAATAAATATTTTGAAATGATTTAATTTTTTTTTTATTTCGTTTATATTTATATATATTTTATATTTCCTTTTTAGGGTTATATATTTCTTTACAATGTGTTTTGGTATCATTATTATTATAAATCCATAGTTACATGTAAGAATAATAGTAAATACAAAAATAATAACTGATTATGTTTCAATTTTTCACTAAAAAAAAATGTCGATAGTGGGTCTAAATCTAATATGGGGATATATGATTTAACTTGCAATCTGCGGAGTTATGATGCATTTCCAAAGTGCTGCACAAGATCATTTGGGTTGGCCATCCCTGATCTAGACTAAGTCCATGAATGCATGTGTTTTCGTGAAAGGAGGGAAGGGGGGAGAGTACTTTCTGTTGTGATGGAGCATCCGTATATAGAAGTCTGGCTTGGTTCCGTGACGCTGAAGAAGGAGGGCAGTGCCTTCCATGAGGTCGTTTAGGGGCAACTAACCACGCATTTACGTATCGTATGGGAGAAAACCCGGAAAACCTTCAACCTGATAGTCTGACTCACGAGGCAAGATGAACATCACAAACGCCATCTAGGCTCCTCGTTAATGCTCATTGATAATATTTTACGTTGATTATAAAATGTTTGCAGATAATGAATCCTTAGTTAAAAAAAATGTAATTAAAATTTTATTTATTCTATTTTTACTATCTCCATTTGTATTTTTGCTAAACAAATCTGACGAAGAATATTATATATACTCCAGCAAAACAATATTAGATTATATCTGCTATTATAAACATTATTTAATCTTTAATTTATTCACTGAATATATATTAATCTCTTTTATATATATCTCGGTAACTGGGCTTCCTCTTACACACTGGCAAGAGCGCCCCTGCCCCCTTTGGCGTTCTGAAAAAATGGTTAGTCGGTATCGAGATTCTCAACCGAGAAGAAGTACAGCGCAGTCACGCGTTACTGCTTAGAAGTGCTTTGTTGGTTTACAGTCTCTCACCCAGAGAGGAAATATATTCAGCGCAACCCTGCGTATTAGTTGATCTATGTACTCTCACCCGCAGACAAAGTATCTTTCGCGCAACCTGCGCGTAGCTCGGGTTTTTGGCTTGTAAGTGGAATCCTCCTCCGAGTTCATAATTATATGTCTTTAAATGTTTCTTAAATATATATTATATATGATTGACATTAATACCCACCCGGTTACCGATACCATATCTGAGTCT
This sequence comes from Caerostris extrusa, assembly GCA_021605095.1. Lineage (NCBI taxonomy): Eukaryota > Metazoa > Arthropoda > Arachnida > Araneae > Araneidae > Caerostris > Caerostris extrusa. Next base: position 8,173 of record BPLR01015036.1, on the reverse strand, counting down.
ATATGCGTTCGGCAGACACACCCCGTCCATAAATTCGAATCCCCGTCTTGATGAACTGATCTCTTGACCATCTGGCACGAAGTGTTTTATGACCCCTGCCAATTAAAATACTTTCCAGAGATATTCCCTTCACCCGCAGCTGTGGTAAATGACCTGCACCCACCGGAAACGGGTCATTCCGTTGAACATATCGGATACCCATCCGGTCAGGTGCAGGGACCAACAAACACCCCTTTCAAGGGATGCACATAAGAATATAGTCTAACATATGAATTATAATATTTATATAAAATTTTACCTTAATAAAAATATTGCTCATATTGACACGACATCAGTAGGTTCAATACTTTTAATGAAGTGTTTATAGACTATTGAAAAAAATTTATGATAATATTTGTGGCTATTTGTGGTAATCTTTTTGTGACACTAGAATCAAATTTAGGAAAAAGAGCTTCTGTTTATGATGAAGTAATGAAAATATTTTCCTTTCTTGCCGATCTTACATTATCAAAGGTAGAACTTCAAAGAGGTGTTGAGCTGTTAATGCAAGAATACCCAGAAGATGTCAACCAAAATCTCACTGAAGAACTATTTCATTTGTCCATATATGTGAGACAAACGCATAAGCCTTCAAAAAATTCCCCATTGTCGCATACAGACTTGTATCAAATAATATTCAAAGAAAATATTCAAGTTGCCTTCCCCAATGTGGAGTCAATCTTACGGCTATTTCTCAGTTTAATAGTCACTAATTGTACTGGGGAAAGGACATTTTCAAGACTTAAAAATATCAAAAATCAATTAAGAAGCACAATGACCCGGACAAGGTTGTCTTCATTAAGTATTTTGTGCGTCGAAAATGAAACCTTCAGAAAAATAGATTTTGATGAACTTATAGAAGAATTCTGTGTGAAAAAGTTTAGAAAGAAATTCTTCTAGTCTACTATTTCGTTTTTAAATGTATAACTTGGATTGAATCAGTTCTTAAATAAATTAACTATTAACATAAAATTTAATATGATATACAATTTGATATTTTCTTTTGTGTTCTGGATTTTGTTTGAATAAAGCTCCATTTTTGGTTTAGTTTAAACTTAAAATTCATAATAATTCCTACTTAAACTTTAAATGCGAATTATTATGAAATAAATTTATCTGAATAGAATTTGCTTTAATCTTCAATGTATTGAACATATTTAATTTAATTTGAGAGAAAATATGATAATTTTTTATTGCATATTTTATTTTCGTAGTCAAATATTTTTGTTATTTGAATTTAGTTTCTTTGTAAATGTTGCGTGTTATGCTTGATTAGTTATTGTTACAAATAGTAAAGGGGATTATCAAAATATTTGAAACACCTGTGAATAAAAGTGATATTTTTGAATGCGCTTCGTAAGCATTAAAATATAATAATAGCTACCAGCTTTTTTAATGGAAATGTATCTATTCTGGTAGTATGTGGTAGCTTTATTGAAGTTCTGTAAGTCTTAGATTTATTTCAAACGCGTCATATGTCGGCCCCTTCAGATTTTCAAAGAGGCCAAATTGTAGGAAGTCTAGCTGGAGCAAGTGTAACCGAAACATCCCAACTTTTAGGCGTTTCTAGAGGTTTCCCACTTATTTCTGCCTTCGCAACCCATGCAATAGTACTCTTGATATCGCCCTTCTTAAAAATTTAAACGCCGGGCCTACTTCTTCTATCAAGGATCTTTCCAGTGATCATAACCCTGTGATAGTTGAAGGCTCTCATAATTCATTTACGCCTTTCCTCAATAGCACTAGAATTCTCTCTCAAAGCATTCTTGGCAATCCAACTGTCTCCAATATTCAAGATATTGACAAAATAATTGATAATTTCAGTCATGCTGTTACTTCTCAATCTTGCTAGCAAATCTAAAGAAATAAGTACACCACACCAAAAACTTCCTACTGAAATCACCTCTAAAATTACGAAAAAAAAACAGAATTCGAAAATTATGATAAGATACCAGGTATCTTCCGTTCAAGGAATCCCTCAACAAATTTCAAAAAGAAATCAAGCAAATGATTCACAAATTAAAGAATGACAGATGGAATGAATTTTTAACAGAAGAATCCAGAAGATAATTTTCTCTTCAAAATAAAAAAACATTTTACCAAAAATATCCCAAAATTCCTCCATTGGTTGGATCCTTGGGTCTTATATCATCATCTGAAAAGCAAACTTTTTTGCTGAAAACCTATAAATTTTTCAAGAAAACAGGAACCTTGCGTCTACTCACAAATAGATGTCAAAAAGTAACTTCTTTCAATCATCAAAATTTCGGCACGATATTCTTTTTATCCATCTGACAAAACTGAATCAAAAATCTTGGCGCCTCGGTACCGTAGGTTTAATGGGTTCGAATGCCATTACCATCTTGCAAAAATTTTGGACTAAATTTGTTCCATCCTATTCGGAAAAAGCAAATATCCACATTTAAACCGTAGGTTTTGGTCTATCATGATCGTATCAGCGTTGCGGTAGGTAAAACTTGTTACTATTACCGCGTCCGTCTTCCAGCAGAACATGCACCTCCGGGGTAGTACTAAGTGATAACGTCAGTGCACCAATATGCACTGAAGGATATAACTATAAATTTTTACAGGAGGTGTCTTTCTAGATAATTGTCTAAAAAGTGTTTGCCAGCTGCATTACAAAAAAAAAATTTCCAACTTGGATCACACTTATCATTACAAATTATCTTAAAAATAGAACGTTTCAAGTTCGACTTCAAAATGAATTCTCCAAAATTTGTCGTATTAGAGCTGGTACACCTCAAGGAAGCGTGCTCAGTCCTATCCTCTACAATATCTTTACCTATGACTTTCCTCAGTGCACTAACATTTCCACTTTCCTATTTGCTGACGATTCTGCTGCTCTTGCCCAAGGTCCTTCTATTCTTTATGTCATCAAAACTCTTCAAAATTTTCTGAATATTCTAGAGGATTGGCTAACTAAATGGCGCATAGCGATTAATGTCTCTAAATCTCAAGTCATCATTTTCCGAAAAGGACACGCCAGATACAATATATATTAATCTCTCCCTTTTGATCAACAAATTGAATGGACAACTAATATTAAATATCTCGGCTTAATCATAGACAATAAACTTACATTTCGACCTCATATTCAAAAAATCAAAAGAAAAATGTTGGAAAAAATTTTATCTCACTCTACCACTCATCAATAAATTTTCTAAATTAACTTTGAAATAAAAACTTCTTCTCTACAAACAAGTTCTTAGGCCTATCCTTACCTATGCTGCCCCAATCTGGGGTCTAGCTGCAAAATCTAACAAAAATCTGTACAAATTATTCAAAACAAACTTTTCGTATTATCACTGGTGCACCCTGGTTTGTCCGCAACTCTACAATTCATCAAGATTTAAAATTGATTCTATTGACAACTATATTACTAAACTTTCTAGAAATTTCTTCAATACATTGCTACCACGAAAACTCTCTCATCAAGGCACAAACTATATTTTACGCAATTGAATGGAAAATACAAGTATCCTTTCTCTACTTCTAAATGGAATCGAAGCCTCAAACCACCATAATTTCCTGCTCACTTATAGCTTTTTTCTATTTTACTTCAACGCATATTTACTGATCATAAATTTCAATATTACGTTCCATCATTTATTTTACATTTTTTTATTCCAATGGTTTTTTCTCTCAAATCATACGATTACTATTATCTATTTATCATGGCTTTTTTTTCCTACTGCCTTCACATAACCTAACTTGAGTAGATGAACGCTTCGATCGTTCAACGTACTCGACATCTTTATTCAACTAAATGAACTGTTTCTGATTCTGATACTGATTTCATTCCACTCCAAGTGGCTGTTTGAATTTTTTTTTAGTCCTCTGCATTTTTAAAATTACAGTTAATATAAAAATATTTAAAGTTGTATTTTAAATGCTACAAATAAACAAGCCCATTTTTTGTTTGAAACATGGATATTCTTTTTTCTTTATAATTCCATTAACACTGAAAACATTTACTAATTAAACAAAAATACATCTGGCTTTATACCTGTTTTACATTTTCCTCGAAGGGGCCTTAAACTCTTTATCTTCTTTGAGAAACAGTGGATGAAAAAGAAAAATAAACATACAAAAACAGCAAATGAAAGTTAAGGATTTTCTTTGCTATAATTAAAAGAATTAAGTGATAAAAAGTTTAAAGGTTAGGAAATAAAAATTTAAAATATAAAAAGAAAAAGTTAAATATTTTTGTTAAATAAGGAAGAAATAATAATAAGTTCAATGTAAAACAACCAATGGGATAGGGTATGCCCTGTTTGAAGACTATGCTAGGTCAGGGTCCAACCTGCTAACTTGTGGCTGCAAAAAGAATGACGAGCATGACAACTCCAGCCCGTGAATCGGAATGATACGGAGTGCCTAGGTCACGGTAACGACCAAATTCCAAGTAGCAAGATTTAATACATTTTTAGGCGGTCAATGCCCATTACCAAAATAAAGTCCTTACATTTTAAAAAAGCAAAAACATGTTAATAAAATGACAATTAAGCAAAATTATGAATCAAAAAAAAAAAAAAAAAACAGAGCACCAAAGCAAAGCCTAAAAATAACGTTACATTTTAGACCTTTTTTACTTTTTATGTCTTTAACCAGACATCGGTGCGAATTCCAATTTGGAACTTGATGATCTGGAGAAAACGTGAGCGGAGAGTGAAAAAGGTTCTTATTCTACTACGATGGCTTCAAATGGATTTTAAAACGGATTAATTGCCTTTATTTATTAATGTTGAGAGAACTCGGTCTTTTTGCGATTAGAAGGAAGCGAGATGTCATACTCATAAATATTCATATCTTTACTACAGGTTTGAAAGGAGTTACTGGCGGTCGCAAAAATTAGAAGCAATTTTTTCAACGTGGTTGAGAATGTTTTATCACAATCATTCTGATAATTTTATTTTCAAGTTTAGCTCAATTGCACAAGATGCTGGCCGTAAAGCGGACTCGCATATGCAAATAGGTCGGAGGTGGGAGAAAATTACTTTTTTAAGTTCTTAGTGATGAGTTTGCAGGAATAAAGTATAAAGTTTTCTGAGTTGGTTATTAAATTTGTTACGGAACAATCAATATGAGGTTTAAAGGTTAGTCTACGATCTAGAATTAAAAAAATATTTTTTATTCTTTGGACCAGGAAATGTTAGTATTAAAAATAGTGATGTTAGAGTGTTCGAAAAAAATATAAGCAAAATAAACTCACACAGACACGAAGAAATGAATGGACTGTATAAATTAATCTCCTTTATTTAGGCAGCCATCAAGCTCGAAGATGGACTGTCACATGCAACCTTTCTCGTTGGTTACACTTATTGAACTCTTTTACTTATGCAGCCATCAAGCTCGAAGATGCACTGCCACACGACCTTTCTCTTTGGTCGCTGAGTTTCAACTCATTTAGTTTATGCAGCCATCAAGCTCGAAGATGCACTGCCACACAACCTTTCTCTTTGGTCGCTGAGTTTCAACTCCTTTAGATTATGCAGCCATCAAGCTCGAAGATGCACTGCCACACAACCATTCTCTTTGGTTGCTGAAGTTCAACTCCTTTTACTTTCATTCCTTCTCCCTCATCACCTCACCCCCTGCCAGACACCCCACAGACAGGATGTTTTACTGACATAGGGCGTTGACCTCCCCTATACAGGGGACCTGGGTTACGACGTAACATACCGCCACCCATTGACATGTTTACTAAACATTCAATAATATACAATAAATCATTCTAACATGCAAAATTAACAATTCTAAACATATAATAAGTCATTGAAAATGAATATATATATATGTATACATTGTACTGAATTTAACAAATTACAAACATAATACCATGAATATAAACAAAAGCACTCTAAAGGAAATTACTCTGACATAGGCAAAAACACACACCTTTGATACTGGTCTCTTAAAAATTCCACTCTGGGTTTTTATATTAGTCTGATTTTATTGTCAACACCATAATAAATATCAATTATTCTGCCTAGAGACCAATCAACCAATAGCACTAAATCACCAATGTTTACATTGTCTTTTTCAAAGACCCATTTATTTCTTTGTTGCAATTCACTTAAATAGCTACGGTGCCATTTTTCCACACTAATTGTTATTTTAGTTACCCTTTGCCACTTATTAAGATTATTATCTTTTAAATCAATTAAATTAGGCTCTAAAATAGAGTTCATTGATCGATTAATCAAAAAATGGGCTGGAGTTAAAAACTTCGAAGTTATCACTATCAGTAGAAATTGGACTCAATGGTCTAGAATTCAAAATTGCTTCAGTTTGTATACACACAGTTGAACTCCATAATTTAAACTAGCACTTTTAACTACTGTTCCAAAGGGAAACTTAAATGATTTAATGGCCGCTTCCCAGAGACCACCAAATTTGGGCTTCGAGGGGAATACATTTCCATTCAATACCTACTTCACATAAATATAAAGACAACTTCATATCAGGATTAATAACTAACTCATGAAACTTTTGAATTCTCTGTTTGCACCTACAAAACTCCTTGCGTTATCAGAGTACAATTTAGCACATTTGCCTCTATGTGCAATAAATCTTTTAAAGCTATAAAGGATTATAAAGGATAAAGGATAAAGGATTCGGATGATAAATCAGAAACACTCTCAATATGCACTGCCTTAAACACAAAACAAACAAATAAACATACATACATTTTACACGCAATACTCTTTTCTTTGTTTACCAATTTTAACCAAAAATGGTCCACAGAAATCAACTCCTGAAACATTAAATGAATAATTCAAGGTAACTCTGTCTTTTGGTAAATTACCCATTAGTTGTGTTGACACTATAGGTTTTACTTTTTAAAGCAAATAACACATTTATACACTATTTTTCTACAATTAGATTTTCCACCTATTGGCCAGAATTTCCACGCACATGACAAAAAAGAGCAGATAACCCTACATGAAAAGATTTTATATGGTAATAAGAAATTAAACATCTCAGTAAATGCATGATTTTTAGGCAATATTATACGGTGTATTTTATCACAACTACATTCCGCATTACTCAAACGTCCACCTACTCTTAAGATTCCATCTAAATCTAAAAGGGATTTAAAGATTTTAATTTACTCTTCGACATAAGTTTCATATCTTTTCAATAGACTTTTGAAAACTTTTCTTGTTGAATAGATTTACTAGAAATATCTCAGCAATATTAATTTCTATCATGCAAACTAAACAATAATAATATATAAATTATCAATATAAATAAATTATCAATTGAATAATTTAATTTAAATGACAAATACCTGGTATTTTAAGAAATCTAAATATCTAAGAAATCTAAATCTTAAATATTTAAACTTTTATATAATTATTGCTTAAACTCAATAAATAGTTCATGAAATTTCAGTCACTTGTTTCATAAACAATTTGTTCTCACCAACACTGGATCACTCAGTTCAGAAAAGTTCTCGTCCTGTTTATCAAGGATCTGGATCGGTTGATCAGAATACTTTTCTCCAGCCAGGAACTCTGGTCTCACCTAATGTGGTATCACTGGAAATCAGATGACAATCGATGAATTGTAGCAACTCTGATGAGCACGAAAGTCTTTTAATCACTTGATTTCGAATCACTGCAATAAACTACTTAGATGTCTTAAACTTCAAGGCACATTCACAAAAGTAGTTGATGAATTCCTCAAAATTAAACGTTGAAGACCATTGAAGCATATTAAACACCAACTGTAACAGATGTTATACTCACACGAACAGTTGAGGTTCGGCAATGGCATTTGCCGTTCAGAGCATATTCCTTACCAGCCACCTCTGTTTCTTGACGGTCCCATAGTTGAATGACTCCTGTAGACTCCACCACATCCATATGATGGTTTACCATATCTGCTTCCTCTATCTCCTCCATAACGGAAACCATCTCCTCTGACTCCACGGTATTCTCCTCCTCCAGGCTCCTCGTTTATCTCTACTGGAATAGCCACCATCTTGATTGTTACGCACTTCTCCATCCCCACGGTCTCTCGTCTAACTCCACCACCTCGATGGGTCCACTCTTTATCTTTGAACCATTGATGGTAGCTCCATTCATGGTCTTTGAGGAACAATCAA
>BPLR01015035.1:0-55859 GCA_021605095.1 Caerostris extrusa | reverse complement strand
GCCTGATGCAGCATCACCCACCCATGTGAGTTGTTAAGCTTTATTTTAACTGATGTTTTCAAAGCAAAGTATTGTTTCTAAAATGATCATTCTGATTGTTTAAAATTAAAATAATTAAAAATGAAATTATTATTCAATATTTAAATTAAGCTTTTGAAAGTGTTAAGTTAATGAAAGTTCATTGCTTAAAATTAAGAATTATATATCGCTAGAATATATGACTTGAGACCTTCCCTATTCATGTAAATATTGTTATATATTTTTACTTCCTATGATTAAAAAAAAAAAAATGTTTGAATAGATGATTTGGAGAATAAACATTGAAAGATTAAAATTCAGAAAATTTCGAAGAAATAATAAAAAGTAATCGTCACAATTAACTAGTCATTATGAAGTTATAATATTTATATCGAAAAAATTGGCATTTTCTAGTATAAAAATAAGATTCAACTAAAATCTCACTAAATTTGAAAAAATAAAGAAAAAAAAATTATTTAATCCAAATGTTAAAAAATAGAATTTAAAAAAAGTAAGTAATGAATGTGGATAAAAAAAAAAATGAAAATTATATCATTATGTCCATTTTTTGCTATCTAAAAATTAAAATTTTATGTGTATGAATAAAGAATTGATCAGAATTTGTGCTATGTTTTTTGTCTTCATGCCAATTAAAAATGTAATAAATTCAGAGAAAAAGTAATTTTTTTTTTTTTTTTTATAAATCTTAAGCGATAAGAAATACAAAAAGCAAAATAATATCATGTTAATGATAAAAAATCTATTTTATAAAGGATTATACAGCATTTTTATTATAAGTGTAGCCTAGAAATCTTTTAAAAAGTATGTTCTCTCCATGCAGATGATTTTTGCATTCAGTCTTTAAAAGTGTAACTTTCATTGTCATAAATTCTAATAAACTATATGATACATAGAATGATATTCATCTTAAATTTTCCGAAGTCAAAAATACTTAAGCAAATTTTTGTCTAAGTTCATGATACTTTTTTTGAAATCAGTGGAAGAACATAAAATTATTTAAAAGGCTTTCACGATTTGAATTTTATACATTTTTTGTGAGTTAATTCAGTTTTTGTTAATGTTTTCTATTACTCAATATGATTTTTAAGTTCATTCACTCAAGTTTTGTATTTTATCAAAATATTTGAGAATGTTTGAAATTTGTTGTTATATTTGTTTTATTTTTTGTTTCAGGGATATAATCGAGTCATTTTGTACAGTCGACCTGTGTATTTCTGTCTATGTTGTTTGCTGTTAAATGCATTACAAAGTAGTATAGATTACAAATTAACATTGCCTCAGTGACACTTTATGGAATAGCTCTGCTTTCCGGTGATCTCATTATCAAAGCCAAAGATATTATTGTTAGTAAGTATTTTTTAATATGTTATTAAAGTAAAGTAATTTTTTTTTTTTTTTTTTTTTTTTTTTAAATATGCTAAGATGTGTGATTTGATTCAAACATTACTAACTATATTTTTAAATAATTTCTACAGATTATACTTTAATATCTATAATTATGTTTTTAAATAGTAGTTATTAATTGAAGTTTACATAAATCATGACTGGCGTACTTGATGATTGTATGTTTTTCTTTGCATTCTATAATCTATTTTTTTTTTTTTAATCATTTTTCATTATTTTTATATAGATTTTTAAACAAAAACATACAGTTTCATTCAATGTAGTTTTTACCTGTAACTGAATTGAAACTTAAGTATCGTTTAAAATATTGTTTACTGGCTTTTTAAAATTCATTAATAACTTCAAGGTTTTTTAAAGCATTTAAAAATAAAGCATCATTGATGAATTATTGTATTCTCTATTTCCTACCAAAATATTTGTAGTATGATTTTGTTAAAATTATAATGATTTCAATATATTTAAATTTTAACATTTTTAATTTATTGGTTTTTTATACTTGAAATATGAATTGCTTATTAAATAAAGCTGATAATAATATTGGAAAATAATTTTTTTCTTTCCATATATAAGCTGAAGTTAAAATTAATTTTAAAATTGATGGTTTTTTAATTAAAACTTAAGCTCTCTTCATAGTTAAGGTAAGGTGAGGTAAGCATTATTAATAATACTTTAATTACTCTTTAGGTCTAAATATTTATATTTTCAATTGTATATTTAATAAATAAAATTGCTATTTATTGTGATAAAGTGATGTAATACATTGTTTACATTGTTGTTTATACAAAATTAAAGTAATTTATTGAAATTTTTCTACTCTATTTTATTTGCAGTTTTTATATTGTTCTTTCCTGTGATCTTCAGTTTGGGTTTGTTACCTCAAGTTAACACATTCCTTATGTACCTGATAGAACAAATAGATATTCATATATTTGGTGGAACAGGTAATATTTGTGAATTTACTGCATCTTAACAGCGATCATTTATGACTTATATCTACGAATATTTTCTCAATGGCAGTCATTCAACCAAATTAAATAGAAATAACTTTAAACTAACAATTTTTTTTTTTAACTTTTTAATTAGCAATTTTAATTTCTTTGTTGAAAAGGTTTTTATTATTTATAGTAAAAAATTTATCTAATTTTCTAGTCTCATATTATCATTTTCAGAAATTATTCAGTAATTATAAAAATAATATCAATGTGAATTGGCTTATTTACTTCTGTTTGTGTAAATAATACTTGTGTTCTTTGTAAATATATTAATTATTTTTTGCTGTGTCAGTGTCACTAATGATTACATTACTAACTATTTCAAAATTTTTACAAAGGCTGAACACATGATGTTCTTGATTTTAACAGATATTCTAGCAAAAATTTCGTTAATATACAGCGACGCATTTTAATTACTAATACTAAATTCGTGTGTTTATATTTGTAAAATTATGTAAATATATATGAATGTATATACTAACCATTTTTGGGTTTTGATTTTATGGCACATTTGTCATAAGACTAGAAAAAGTGTTCATTATTAAAGTAATTTCAAATTCACTTTGTCATATGCTATTGAATGGTTTTTATTTTCATGACATAATTTTAGTGCAAAGAAAAGGTTTTTTTTTATTGTATTTTGTTTGAAAATAAAAAAAAAATTATTGAATATTTGATTTTTTTTTTTTCTTTTACTTTTTAAACAGCGACCACAAGTTTAACATCAGCATTCTACTGCCTTGTAAGAAGTATTGCTACTGTTACATTGCTGTATGGATTTGCATATTTTGCTTTTAAGGTAGTTATTTTTCTCATTGAAATTATATTTGTTGTTTCGACAAATATACATTGTCACTTTATTTCTTTCAAATTCAATTGAAATTATTTTTAGTAAATGATTTTAATCAAACATTTTAGCTTATTAAGTAATAAAATTTATTTAAGCTTAACATAAGAGAATTTTAAAAAACATCTAAACTATCTATCTAAAAATCTATATATTTTTATATTGCACATGCAACTCTAAACTTTCTGCAAATTTATAATAGCCTGTGATTACAGAATAGCGTAGAATCCGAAAATTTTCAAATATTCTCGACATGCATAAAATTGTTTTCAATTCACAAATGATATCACACTTAATCATTCGTGGTTCATTTATATATTACTGTGTCCAAAAAGTAAGGCCAATTTTCAATTTAAAATTCCCGGGGCTTATGGAATTTCAATTTCTTTTTTAGGTTGTTGGCACTGTCTTTGACATCTATGTGAAATTTGACGTCAAAATATGCTTGGCTTTATGACACGCTAAAACTGATTCTGGCGATTTTTGAAATGTTTGAATTAATTGAGCAAAGAACTTGCATTAAATTTTGTTTGTGGCAACATATAGAATGTTGCAGAAGGCATTTCGTGAGCATTCCTATATCGAAAGAAATGTTTAGAAGTGGTATAAACAGTTCAAAGAAGGCAGGGAACACATTGAAGACGAAGAGCCCTCTGGTCGACCATCAACCAATGAAGCTCATGTCCAAAAAAACTAAAGATTTGGTGCTTGCAAATCTTGATTTACAATTGGAGACCTTGCTGAAGATGTTCGAATTTCAAGAGGATTTATCAATTCCATTTTGGGCCTCAAACACATCAAATCTTGATTAGTACCGAAAACACTGAATGCCGCACTTCACACTGCATTCATTCTTCATGACTTTTGCCAAAAAAGAAAACCTATATCATTCCACAACCACCGCATTCACACTATGCGACACAGACACACTGAGTCGATTGAAGAGATTCAATGTGAACCACCGAGCACTTCGAACACCATCCCTGCCGATGACTTTTTAGCATGCATTAAAGATTGGAAAAAAGTTGCCATCTATGCAATGTGTCGGGATTACTTTGAAGTCAATGAAATAAATTTGGAAGAATAAAGAGTTTTTGAAAAAAAAATATTTGGTTTTACTTTTTGGACTCAGTAGTAAATCATCATTTCGAGATGAGCTGTTTCCTCACTAATGGATTTTCTTTTTTGTTATTATATGCATAACTATATGTCAAAAAAATACACCAATAAATTCAGTTGATAAAACTTATCTGAGTTTTGTAGTAGCTAGAAAATTTTTCTGGACATTAAGGTGCATCAGTTGGCCAAGTGAAGTATGGGGCATCAAGTTAATGTTCTGTGATTTAGTCCTAAACACATCTGTCCCATTGCAGAGTACAATTATTGTATTGGTAAATCAATTTTAATAAAAAAGTCCTTTTTTTTGATGCAGAAGGTTTGTATAAGAGATGAGGTAATCATTCAGAATAAGGATATAGTCCACATGCAAAGGTGATTCGATGTCAATCAGCTTCAAAAGATCATACCTGAGTTGCATTGAGCTCTTATATTTCATACGCCTTTTTTTGATTTGGTGATGTGACAATTTGCATCATTGTTGTACAAGCAAATAATTTCATATTCTAATTATTCACTATATTAATCTTTTTACATGTGCATGATAGATATAAAACCCTGTGAATTTTTTTTTTTTTTTTTTTTTTTTGTTTTTTTTTTATGCTTATAACAAAACTTTGGTATTATAGGAGCCAAGTAATCCATCTCAGAATATAATGTTTTCTATCTATTGTGGACTCTTGGTATCGTTAAGTTATCATCTCAGTAGAAATGCAAGTGATCCTACAGTATTATGGTAGGTTTAAAAAAAAATCACATTTAAGTTTCATTTAATTTGTCATATAAATATTGCTATTAAGCTAAAATTGTTAAGTGTTAGCTTATTTAATGATGTGTGCAGAAGGGAGAGAGGGACTTAATAATATAAGGTGCAAGATAATTAATGTATTTTTGTGATATCTAGAAATCTAGAAGAACTAAACATTTAATTATAGGAAAATAAATAGAGAAAAACAAAATAATAAAATAAATTATCACTATTTTTTATCATCATTGAATTCTTTTTAATGTGTAATGAGGCATTTTTAAAAATTAATTGCCTGGCAGTTTTAGCATTTAACAATACTGAAGGACTATATATTGTTATATTAAATAAAATTCATTCATTTTATATATGCATTTAAAATTTAATTATTCATTTGCTGTTTTTTAAAATGTTTTGCCATTTCCAGGTCTCTCATTAAATGCCATTTATGGTCTGAAGATGCTCTAAAAGGGTAAAGAAGATGATGGAACTGAACTTGTTGATCCTTTACCTTCGAAATTACAAAATACTGTGGTATGTGTTGTTTTATTGTCAATTTGCATGTCACATTATTATATCAATCTATAGTACATTCTATCCTATTAGTGCTAGACCTGGATGATAAATCGATATGTATCAAAATATCAATTTGAGTTTAAAATTACATATCCAATTTTATTGTTCTTACATTGATGAAATTTTGATGTTTAGCATCCAAGTACTGATTTTCAAAATCAGTTAGCATCGTTATTGATGCAAATTTGATGTCTCGCATCTAAATACAAATTTTTCAGAAAATGGTATAATTGCTTCAGAAATGATCAGGGAATTTGAGCTGTGTGAAGGTGAAAAGCAATTTCAATGCCGAGGCTTGAAATCCGTATAACTGGTTCGAGGATTCTGTGATTTCCGATATTCGATATTTTTGTCAGGACTTCTATATACTTATTATGTGAATTTCAATAAAATTTCATTTTTTCTACTTATTCAAGGACTTTAGAGATATTGCTTGATAACTTATTTTAATTGTTATTATTAAGAATTCTCTCTTAAAATAAAACTTATTTTGTAGAATTCTTGAAAATTGAAATTCTGTTTTTTTCTAAAAAATATTTTTGTTGTAATTGTGATATTACCTAAAATGACTAAAAATTGTAAAATTTTCAATCTAATTTTGATGTTTTTAATTTTTGTATATTCTCCTGAAGAAAAATTATCTGCTTGTTTTACAGAAATATATTGATTTTTCTGTGTGTTATTGTAATTTTTACGTAATCATCTTTCTACTTAGCAAGTTTGTATATACAACTAAACATTTCTTGATGCCATGCAGTTATTTTTTTTTTTTTTTCCTTGTGTATTTTGTTTTCCATTGAAGAAACATTCCTCATAATATTTGCAATATATTAATTTAAGTACAATGGAGGGCTGCTAAATAAGCTTAATTTGCTTCCCTTTCCTTCTTAATAAGCTCACTGGTAGATTTCTCCCCATCCCTAAAATTTTTCCTTAATGTAGTTAAAATCTAATACATTGATTGATATGTATTTTGCTTATTTAGTGTACAAGAAGGTGGTACTCTGATTTGAAATTATTCAGTGAAAACTAAATAAATGTACCTAATTATTTAGTTTCTAAAACGGATGTTTTGTAACGGAATATGCATAATCAAATGAGAAAAGGTGATTATTTGTTTTCAAAAAATAAAATAATTTTGTGTTGAAGACATCAAAATAAAAGACCAAGTAAACTTATATGGGCATAATTCATATTAGAAAATAATCATTAAAATCTATTTTTAATAAATTTAGTTGTTTGGAAAGTTCAAAAACTTTCATTTTGTTGTTCTCAGATGTTCATTTTGAAGTTTTCAATCTGTATAAAGTCTTTATATTACAATATAACGAAGACAATACTATATATTGATTTTGAAATTTTGTCATCATCTAGCATTAGTTATTGCATGAATTTTCAATTTTAGAAGATTACATTCCTTTTAAATGAGATTTTTTTTTTTTTCAGTTAACTCGACTACGTTCAGATGCCATTGTTTGTGTGTTTGTGGCTGTGTTAGTGTTTGCCATCCATGTCAGCACAGTATTTACTGTTTTTCAGGTGAGATTTTTTGTTTTACATTTTAAAATTAAATGAAAGTTTTAAGAAAAATAGGCATTAAGAATTTTTAAGTATATTAAATTTTAAAGTATAGTTATCTATTTCAAACCTTAATTTGGGTTTTCTTTTTCATTGAAAATACTAAGTTTGAACTATTCACACAATGATTTAAAAGAATTTTTTATCTTTATTAAGGATAGGAATTGGATGTAATATTTCTATTGATTGGAAATTTCAGAAAGAAAGTGATTTAAAAATGTTTTAGTGTATGTGTATTAATTTTTCTATCAAAGCTGCATCTATATCAAAGTGCTTTTGTAAAAAGAATATATTTGTTTAATATAAAAATTTTATATGAAACTAATTTTAGTATTCAAATTTAATGGAATAATGCACCAGACAGCTTTTCTTTAGTTTTACAAAACTTCAAGAATTTTGTTTCTAAGGCTACTTTTTTTTTAAATGTAGTACATCATACCTCAGATGACTGACACATTGAATAGTGCTATTAGAAGTATGGCAACAGAATGGTTTGTGTGTGTGCATTTGGAATATAAATTTTATTTTTAGCACAAATTAAAATTTATAATTATTAAAAATGTGTGCTTATGTTTTATTATTATTTTTTTTTTACATACCATGTGCCTTTCCTAAATGTGTATGATATATAAAGAAACTTTTCACTTAATTATGTTATTTTTCTGTTATGTTCTATTTTTTTAATATTCTGATAATTTTTTGATTAGTTGTTTTTATGTTTGATTTGAATGTTGTGCCTTGTTTTAAAATTAAGATTTTATTCTAAATTTGTTTCAGTATTAATCTGTTGTTTCAAATAAATAGAATATTCGTAGTTACTATATGAAACAACTCATAAAATTTGAGTTTTAAATTTATGCTATTAGATAGTATTCATATGATTGATTAAACAGTATTTATGTAAGTAATAAATTGGATAAAAAAAAAGTTATCTAATTTGCTATTTTGTGTCATTACTTATTAAATCAGTTAGCTTAATAAAATTCAAAATTTATTCTAAATCTGTCTTAATATTAATCTGTCATTTCAAATAAATAGAATATCCTTAGTTTATATCTTATTTATTATTATTTTTTAATTTTAATTATAACTAAACAGCATTCTCTTTTTTTTTATGCATTTTTTTAATATATATATAATAAATGTTTCTCTATTTCATAAATTTACTTTAATCATGTATTATTTCTATAATTCCAGCCCTATCTTCAAACAGTTATTCAAATCGCTGTTACAATCTGGGGTTTCTTATTACATTACATCATACCAAATGAAAAGCAATTGCCATGGCTATGTTGTTCTCACCCTATACTCAAAGCTCATGAATATGGCCAGTTTGAAGCTCTTGGTAAGTTATAACTTCCAGGTAGTTAATTTCACTTTTTACATGTGTAAATTTTTAGTATAAATGTATTGGAGATATATTTTTCCATTTTGATGTTTTTAATTATATTTGTTCCAATTAAAGTTCATTTTAACAATACATTCATTGTGATTTTTTTGATAAAACAGATGTTGGATATTTTTAAGTTGGCTTTATTTTTTTTATCTCATCCATTTATAGTTAGGTAAATTTATTCTAAATTATTTATAGGTTACAGTTTTTGTATTTATTTAAGAAACACATAATATAACAAGTAATATCTATATTTGTTGATTAATTATTAAAATACCCTTTTTTTTTTTCATCTTACCCCTGAAACATTGGAGGAAAATAAAATGCTAACAAGAAAATTAGTTTGAGAAATGAAATACATACAGTGGATACATACCTTTTAAATCTTCCTGTGATCATGAAACTTATAAAGTTATTAGAGGGCCTATATAAACTGCTGGTACTGCTGTCTTCATCTCTGTAGAGGTAAAGCCATTCTTGAGTAAAATCTAGCTTCGCAACATTCAGTCCAAAAAATAATTAATTCTCACAAAGTTTTTGTTGTACATATTTAAAAACAAACCTGATTTTAATAGATGCCATTTTCAGATGCACAAGCATGCATCACAAATTTTGTTTATCTGGTACAACGCCTTTTTGTTAGTATTTTATTTTCTGCCTGTGTAATTTATTGTATAACTATATTTTGATAACATAAATTTTTTGAATATTTTATTATTTTTGCTTTGCAGAAGCTGCAAAATTATGTGGTTTGAAAAGGTGCAAGTATGGTTATGGTTCATCGAGAAAATGCTCTCATCCTTTGCTTTTTCTCAGTGCCTTGACAGTGGATTCTTCTTACATAATATCAAACTTTGGAATATATGTTTTATTTCGTATAAAATATACTTGAGTATTTTATCACAGAGGCTATATTATTTATTGGTTATTTTTAAAAATGAAATTAAAATGTGTAATTACATATTTAAAAAATAAATGTTTACATCTAAAATGAAATATTTAAAAGAAATTTATCTTTGTTCTTGGTAATGCAGAAGGGCTATTTTTATAAAAGTATTATAATGAAAATATGTTTTTTTAATGATATATATCTATCTAGGATATTTATTTTTGCTGTTCAGCAAAATAAAAAAATAAATAAATAAATAAAAAGTCTTTGACATAACTTAAGAATTAATAAAAATTCATTTTAATGTAGTAAATGTACTTAAAATTGATTGTACACTTATATAGAATATACAATTATTTGATCAATAAAATAAATACTTTTTTTGATGTAATGATAAGGCCGTATTGTTCCTTTTCACACATTTTTAATACGCTTATTAGTTTCACCTGTATGTTTGTTTGTTTGTAACTGACTCTTTGGGCTCGATTTTGCCCTGATTTATATTAAATGAGTTTAAACTTAAAGAATTATACTTTTTGTCATAATTCATTTTGATCTTCCTATTCTATTACTTAATTTTTCCTATCATGAAAACCAGATTCAGATAGGTTCAGGATCAGGTTCTACTTAAATATAAGATAAAGGTTAAAAATCCTCAAAATCTCTAATAAATATGGGAACAATAAAGGTTTTTAATATGCCTTTATTAGTTTCACCTGTATGTTTGTTTGTTTATAACTGACTCTTTGGGCTCGATTTTGCCCTACTTTAAGCGATCAGATTTGATTTAAACGTTGTGGTGTAGACTTGTCAAGGACCGACAACAATAAAATATTTTGATAAGTTTATTATCTCATTATGATTAGGGATCGGCTAGATTAGTGATTTTATTTTAACTTATGAAGAGCAATTTAACCCATGTAGGATGAAAAGTACCTAAGAAATTCAAACCTGCATGGAACAGTGGCACAGCGGATAACGCGGCTGACTACGGATCAGAGATTCACTGTTCGAATCCTGACTCGCTCGACATATTCGCATTTAGCCTTTGTTTTACTCACAATTAAATTATTGTAAGAACTATAGTTACAGTCATCCGTACCAGGACCTCATTTAAATATTATAGTTTAAAAACACACTTTTACAGTTAACCAAAGTAAAAAATAATTGTTAACATAAGAAGAAAATTACTGTCATTGTTCTAAAAAAGTGTGGGATGCTTTTGTATAGCTGATGCTTTGTATGACATTTTAAATTAACTCTTGCATTTGGACTGAAAGTAGTGAAAAATTATACGACGATTGATATTGAGCACCCCACGCTTAGAACAGTGACATTCATTTTCTCACAGTAATTTTATTCTTATGTTAGCAATTATTTTACTTTTAGTTTGATTAATTCTTCAAAAGTGTGTTTTTTAATTTTTTAAAACTATAATTATTAATTTAAGAATTGATTATTCTTAAATGATAATTTAATGAACTGAAACTTTGCGATTTTCATTCAGCACAGACTATGCAATAAAACATGAATTAAGCATTTGAATTTTAAATAGTAAAATGTCATTTGTTTGATCTATGACCTATTTGTTTATGCATTAATAAAAGTTAATATGCTGTGAGAAAGTTTAATTTAGTTTCAAATTCAAGATACTAAACAATTTTTTTAATTCTTGACAACTGATCTGAAAGGGTTATGTGGAAGTTGATATAGTAATTTAATATTTCATAGAAGATTTGTAGAAAAATGCCCTATAGAGAATTTATGGAAATTATAAGCCATAGGTAAAATCTCTTAAAAGTATTATATAGATATAATGAGCTAAGAAATTACAAATTAATGTGATAATGAATAATCCCTGAAAGATATTTTACTTCTTTTTTTTTTTTTTTTTTTTTTTTTTTTTTTTTCATTGTGTTAAAAAAAGTGTTGCAGATAGAATTAATTCTAAAAAGTTGATTAATGGTGATTAAATATTTTAATGCCGACATTGGAACTCCAGAGTTAAGTCTATTCACTTTAAAAATAGAATTCTCTTCTTTTGAAAAAAATAATTATCGGGATATATTTTAATTGATATGCATCCATCTTTACAGATATTAATAAAAAAAAATCAAGATATTAATTCAATCAATCAATTTTGTATTAGTCTCTTAATTTCAGATCTCTTGGACTAATATTATAATAAATGTCATGAAAAAAGTTGTTAAATATAATTAAGTTATCCTGTTTCTGGTATATTTGCAAATTATATTGATTTTTTTAAAGTAATATAAGTAAAAGAGATATTTAGAGAAAGTTAGATTTATGTATGTGTGTGTATTATGTAATTTTACATCAAAATAATGTCTTAGTAAATTTTAATTTATAATTTGATATTAAACTTAGAATACTACTTGTTTTTTAGTGGTGGTTCTTTAGTTCTGGTAGTGTGCAGTTTCAAGTGCCTGCGCAGTGCCTTTGTGATTCTTCCCACCATTACCTGGTCCTTATTTTCATGACACTCTTCTTCAATTTTGATTATCATGGTTACAAGGAACCTTTTTTGATAAATTTTTTTGTGTTTTCTATTGTATTTAGCAAGGTAAATGTTTCGTGTATTTTTTTTAATTGATTTTTAGTTATAATTCTCTACTGTTTTAATTTTAAATATAATATTTTTATTAAAAAATTAATAATAAAGGTTGTGATGTTTACCTTAAAGTAACTCTAGTTTGTGCTTGAAGTAATCTAAAAACTTCTTATCTCTTATTTGAATTTAAGAATAATAAAGGATTAATTGCTTATAATCAAAATAATAATTGAAATTTAAATGATAATATTTTATCTTAATATATTTTACAATATTCATTTATACATAATTTCAAAAATATTTTAACATAAACATTACAGCAAATAATAAACAAATATAAATCCTTTAGTTTGTAAACAATCAATGCTTGCAACTTTCATATTGAATCTTTGTTGTGAATTATCTCCTAATCCTTTGATGTTAAGTATCAAAAATATATATATTGTAGATTAGCTTTGTTTATTATTACAAATACTATTTCTAAAAATTGAAAAGAAAATAGCAAACAAATGTTTGACATTAACTGTAAGTCAGATCAACATCAAATTCAATAATTAATACAATGAAAATTAAATTTTTTATGTGTGTGAATACAATGCAATCACTTATTATGGATAATAAAATAATATTCTGAAATATCATGAACAATCATAAACAAGTAAAATATGACAAGTTAAGATGTATCAATATAATATCCTGTAACTGTGTTTGTAAAATAATGTTTTAACCTTTTTTTTTTTCATTTTTTTCTGTTTTAATATTTAGTAATAATATTTTTTTTTTTTTTCTTTTGTAGTGCTATGAGTTTCTATTAAAAGTGAGATTCATCATAATTTATATTGCACCATGGCAGATTACCTGGGGATCTGCATTTCATACGTTTGCTCAGCCATTTAGTGTACCTCGTATCCTTTTAAAAAATTAGTATTATCTTAAGCATTTGTGTATATGTTTTTGGTAAAGTGTGTAATTCAGATATTTTATGCATGAAATTAATTTTTACTTTTATCATAAATTACTAATTAATACCATAACCTAAAACTTACTTATTACATATAAAAATAATTATCCGTAAAAAAAAGTCCAATTCAAGGTTGTTGTTTTTTTACCCCACACTTTGTAGACAGCAACACTACCAAACACTGATATGAAATGTGTTTTGCTTTTTGTATATGTCTAGTTTAGATCATCTACAACTGTTTTACTCATCCTTATAAAAGTTTTGTCAATTTTTTTGTAAAAAAAAATTTTAAAAAGACATTTTTAGCTGATTGTTTTATAGAATCAATTTTTATGAACATTTTTTTTGGGTATCCCATACCGTGAAATTGTAACATTATTTTTAGCATGTAATCTGCAGATTATAAGCTGAAATTAAAATAGTTATTTTTATTTTAAAAAATAAAAAAAATAACTATTTATGAGTACTTCAATTAAAATAATGATTGAAAAATTATATTTGAATATAAAAAATATTGCTATTGTAAGTTCTTCAGAAAGAAAAATAATATCTATAACTTTTCTTATCTTAACTTTTCTTTAAAACTGATGTTTTTAAAAATAAAAAAAAAATTTCTGTAAAAACCTATTCCATAAATCCATAATATGAACTTTTACTTTCATATATTTAAAAAATATTAAGTATAATCTAGTAATGAGCTAAAATTAAATTATTTAATGTATATTTACATGAAATTTAAAAATACTTTTGATTTAAAATTTCAAGTAAAAAAAATACTAAATTTAGGTTTTAAATTTTTGATGAAATTAATTGAAAATTATTTTAATTCGCACTACTTTGATCTCCATGTATCTTTATTGTTAGAACAAATCAAAATATAGATTTTTTTATGTTGAATTATTTTTAATTGAAATTTTTTTTTCATGTTCTTTTCTTGTTTTGTTCTTTAACTCTGTGTTAGATTCAGCGATGTTATTTGTACAGGCTGCTATATCATCAGTGTTGTCGACTCTTAGTCCAATACTAGGTAGTGCCATCTTTTTTTACATCTTATGTTCGTCCTGTTAAGTTTTGGGAAAGAGATTATAAGTAAGTATGATTCTGTTTCAAAATTTCCTAAACTGAATGATATTATTAAATGATATTAATAATTTTGTTTACATATTAACAGTACAAAGAGGGTTGACCATTCTAACACCAGGCTTTATTCTCAATTGAATGCAAATCCAGGTAAATTAAAATTTAGAATTTTTTTAATTACTTCCTTTTACATAAAAACCAAGCTTTAAACCTTAAGAATATTTATTTTTTTAATCTTGAGCTTAAATAGCTTGCTTAAAGTATTCACACCGGCTGATCAACACTTTATACCTCAGTGTGAAGGAACCTTAAGAATAAATCACTGTAAAGACTAGTTCCATATATATTTTTTTAGAATTTCAAGATTAAAAATCTTCATGCATCTTTATTAGTGATTTAAAAAAGAAAACAATAAGTGAAAGTATTTCTATTAAATTTATTGACGAAGAAAATGTCTTTCATCTCAGCTCTAATGACTTTTTGAATAATACTTATTAATTAATATAATTGAATACTTAAGCTATATTCATCATTGAAGCCAAAATGAAATTATATCATTTTGATTGTGTTCTAAAAATTTCCAAAAATTACATATTCTAAAAAATAATAAATCCATATTTTCCAAAATATTTACATCTCCATTTCTAAAAGAAATTTGTCATTCATGGAAAAATTCATGACTTTTAAAAACAGTGGCAAAATACAACATATAAGTGGACTTATGCCATGCTTTCTTTCAAATTTTATATTTCAGATTTGTTTCAAAGGCCAAGGCCTGATATGATTCTACAAAATTTCAGTAAACTTTTGTGTTGCTCACAGAATTACCCTAGGATTCTCAATACTACTGTGTTCAAAAAGTAAGACTAATTTCAATTTCCCGGCATATGGTATTTCAATTTTTTTTTCTTTTTAGGTTGTTGGCACTGTCCTTCACATCTGTGGGAAGTTGTGCAAAATATTCATTAGTGTTTCAGTTACGCTTGGTTTGTGAGATGCTAAAACTGATTCTGGCAATTTTGAAATGTCTGAATTAATTGAATAAGAACTTGTGTTAAATTTTGTTTGCAGAAATGTATAGAATGTTGCAGAATTCATTCAGTGAGCATTCCTATATCATAAAGTAATGTTTAGAAGTGGTATAAACAATTCAAAGAAGGCAGAGAACGCTTTGAAGATAAGCCCTCTGGTCAGCCACCAACCTCAATCGACAAACCTCACGTCCAAAAAATTAAAGATTTGGTGCTTGCAAACTGTCGATTTACAATTAGAGACCTTGCTGATGATGTTGGAATTTCAAAATTCCATTTTAAAAGATGCTTTGGGTCTCAAGCACATCAAATCTTGATTGGTACCGATAACACTGAATGTGCCATCTCACGCTGCACTGATTCTTTGTGACTTTTTCGCCAAAAATGAAAACCCACAACCACCGTATTCACCTGATTTAACATTGTGCGACTTCTGGCTATTCCCTAAACTCAAAAGACCACTCCGGGGACACTGTTCTGAGTCTATTGAAGAGGCATTTCAAAAATCGTCAGAATCAGTTTTAGCATTTCATAAAACCAAGTGTAACTCAAGCACTAATGAATATTTTGATGTAAAATTTCACACAGTGGCAAAAACCTAAAAAAAAAAAAAAAAAAATTTAAATACCATATGCCCGGAAAAATTAAATTGAAAACTGGTCTTACTTTTTTGGACACAGTAGTATGTTAGATGCAGGAGAAATTTTTGGAGAATGCCATATTATGTCTCATGGGTAAACAATTATATTGTACAAATTTTGAAATGTTTGACATTTAATATCTAATACTTGAAATTTTTTACCTTTAATATCTTTTTACCTAAACAATAAAAAAAAAAAAAAAAAAAAAAAAAGAAAAATAATTGTTAAAATTTCATAATTGTGCTCTTGAAGTTAATAATGAATTTATATAGTATTTGTTATAAATTACATAAAATATATTCTTAAAATTTTATAATTTATGTAAGAAATGTTGTGTATTATTATTTTTATTTGGTTTCATTGGAAGAAATGCATTATATGTACTTTTATGTTTTTCATTCTATAAATGATTACCTGTTTCTTGAATTCTTATGCTTATACTTACAGGTGCTGATGACAATAATCTTAATTCCATATTCTATGAACACTTGACTCGTTCTCTGCAACATTCTTTATATGGAGATGTTGTACTAGGAGATGGGGAAAGAGTTGAACAAGGAGATTGCTTTGTTTTGGCATCAGAAAATCTTAACTGTTTGGTTCACATCATTGAAGTTGGTAATGGCCTTATTACCTTCCAAGTGCGAGGACTGGAATTTCGAGGTGAGTATCTTGTGTGTATGCGTATTTGATTGTTCTGTGATGATCCATTTCCATGCTTTCTTAATAAGAATAAATAAATTATGTATTTCTAATTCTATGTTACTTAGAAAAATTTAATAAATAATTGATTCAAATATATCATACTACTTGTTTGGGTTTATTTCTCTATATAGGATGATGTAAGGATTTTTTTTTTTTTTTTTTTTGAATTACGGAAAGAAAATTTAAAAATATATATTAAATTACTTCTATAATTTAAATGCTTGACAGAAGTATCAGAAGTTATCCTACAATTTGTGAAGCTTTGTCATGGAATTATTTAAAACTTTATCTATTAATTCAATTAACTATAATGGTAATTTTTTAGTATAAATAATAATAATATGGAACAATGAAAATAAAGTTATCCTTGCTCCTATTCAAAGAGTGTTTATAATTATAAAATAGGTTTGGAATTAATCTGTTTTATTGTATATTAGTATAGTATAATTTGTGACAGCGCTTATATCTAAGGTTGAATTCAAATGAGATCTCTGTTAGTTAAAAAATGTAAAGTTTCTTAACTTTAAAAGAGTTAAGTACAGTATGTTGTGTTTAAACCAGGGGGGGAAGCTAAATTACAGGGGTTGATTTATATAAAAACCTGCTTCATCTTGGGAAAAAGAAAAAACAAAGGTAGTTTTTCCATAAATCACTAATATAGCATATTTTTATTCCTAAAGCTAATAAAAAATTAATAAAATAAGTAGAAAGATTTGCACCTAACTAATTGAGAAGTACCAAAACATACACCAGAAATAATAATAGAAAAGTAGAATTACTTTAGAATCTTTAACTAAGTAGTTTGAATGCAACTTTTATGAAAAAAAAAAAAAAAAAGTCAGAATCCATGTTTCCAAATAGTTCAGTAACTGTTGTTTAATTTACAGCGATTTGATTGGAAAATATTCCATCTATTTTTCTTGCTTGGCAACATTTTCACCCTTATGTCAGCATGTTTGAACATTACGTTTTCTTTCATTTTGACTTATATATGGGTTATAAATTTTTTGAGGAAAAAATACTGCCATATATACAAATAGACTTATATACTGCAATTAAAATTTATTTTAAAACATTTTCTTTTTATTTCAAAAATTTGTGTTCAGCAAAAATATCTATATATTTATCATTAATTTTTTTTTTTTTAGTATTGTTTATTTAGTTAGAACGGCTACGTGCTTCATGAATATTGCAAATGCGTTAATATATATAAATACTTAAATGTGTTTGTTTAATATGTATATAATTTTAACAGGAACATATTTACCTGATATGATATTAGTCATTTTCACTGCATTTATAATATCTACTTTATTCTAAATCATAAATTACATAAATATTTTTCTTAGGAACTTATTGTCAACAAAGAGAAGTTGAAGCCATAAATGAAGGAGTTGATGAAGATGAAGGTATTCATTTCATATTTCATGTCATTTGAGCTGTAAAATAAGGAATAATTCTTTCTTTTTTTTTAATGTTTTATAAAAAAAAAAAAAGTTAATTTAATGTTTGTTTAATATTTGCAAATATATCAAAATATATAGTAGTACTTTTAATTGTATGTATAACAGCAAGGGAAATAGTTTAAAGTTGTATGTTTGATTTGGTTATTGCTGTATCAAATTTAATTTTCTTAAATTTAATTAATTTTTAATTTTCTTAAATTAAATGCTTTTTAAAAAATTCAATTACCTAATTTTTAAAATTTGTTATATTTTTATGTATGAGTATGAGATACTGATACATTGCTTATTCAAGATGGCCACTAAATCTGTAAACTGGCAAAAGTAATGACATTTGATAAAAGGTCAAGAAAACTACGAAAATTGTGGAATGTTTGAAAAAGAAACGAAAAATATTTTGGAAAAACAAAACTGGAAAATTTAAATTTCAAACTGAAAAATTCCAGTGCCATAGGGAAGAAAAAGTTGCCAAATTATGGAAATCCAGTGCCATCACTGCATATACTTAAAAAGAATTTATTTATGCATAAAAAATACGTAGTCATGGGCCAGGATTTTCAGTTGCCTGGGTATTGCATGCAGAAGCTAGACATCCAGAAGATGGCCATGTCAATTGATTGGTTCTGGGGTTACATTTTTTAAACGCTAGGCTTCAAAGTTTCTGGCTACAACCACAGAAATTTGGGTCATTTGTGTGTGTGTGTTTTGTATATTGTACATGAATTAAGATGAGCATAAGTTGCCATTCTGGTAATGTTAGCCTTCAAGATGCATTTTAATTCATCAATTTTGAAATTAGAAACGATTTTCTCTCTGTTTAAAACATGCAAGTTGTAGCCATTTCCTTTTTTAAATAGATTTTTATTTAGAATTTCTAATTATCAGTATATTTTAGATATATATAGCTTATGTCTTAAAGCAGAAAATTTCACTTGTTTGAAATGTTTATCATTGCAAAGCATCCATGGAAGTGCTGATTTCCTTTCATTTTTTTTTCTCTATGAAGGTTTTTCTCTCTCATTTATTTTTTCTGTTAAGTAGTTCTTTTTATCAGTTGACTGCCCTTGGTGGCTCAGGGGAGAACAGGATTCGTGCTCAGAAATCAAATTTTCATGGCAAAAATAAATTTTAAGCTGTTATTATACTTCCATATTATTTCCCATAACTATAATAACTCTTACTATAATTTTTAATTATTTCTTCAATTGATTTATTGCAAATTATAATTATTTTGTTCATAATTTGAATTTTTTTTTTCCCATTTCGCTTATATATCTTTCTTTTGATCCGTTTTTGCCAAAACAAAATTAGACAGATATAGATTTTAATTATGGGTAATATTAAAGATACCTTTCCCCTCTAGAATCACCATTTGATGTTGCTCTTGCTTTCTACTTATCAGCTAGCCTATTGTCTAATATGTAGATTTGTTTATAATTATTGTATACTTTCCCATTGTAAAAATTTGATTGAGTAGTACAACTTTTTTTCTTTGTACCACAAATCTGTGTGATGATTTAAGATTCCAATGACATCAAAGAAAATTCGGTGTTTTATACTTTTCCTCGGGTTGATCAAATTTTAAAAATATTTGTTAAATTCATTACTTTTATAAAGTTTTAAACGAATGTTTATTAATCATTGATGTATAATTTTCAAATTTGTGAGGTTTTAAAATAGCTTATATGGTGTCCAGGTTTTATGTAAATGATCTGGAATTTTTGTAAATTTCACCTGGGCAAGGAAGGGAATTTTGCTGTGTCTAGAAAGTGTGGCCTTTCTGTAATTCCTATTTTAGTGCCAATTATGTTGAAAGCAGCTCTTTCCAAAACACAAGATTGGATTTATTTTTAAATCTGGGGAAATTACAATGTTGTATTAGTCTTATTGAACAAAAAATTTTATTTTCAGAATTTGTATCATAGGGTCGTGTATTGTATTCTATATTTAGTCATTTTGCTAAAATAAAAATTCTAGGTTGTTGCTGCTGTGAACCAGGTCATCTTCCCCACCTATTATCTGTGAATGCAGCTTTCAATCAAAGATGGTTAGCTTGGGAAGTGACTACCTCAAAATATGTCATAGAGGGATACAGTATCTCTGACAACAGTGCAATTTCAATGCTGCAAGTTTTTGATCTCCGCAAAGCTCTTATTACCTATTATGTAAAGGTTTGTTTCATTTTGTTTTAGTAATTGTTTTTATTTTTAATTGAGAAAATCTTAGTATTAGCCTGAAAAAATTCAAGTTTAAGTATTAAATTTAACATGCATAGTGAATTTCTATGTACAGGTTTTACTTTTTTTATATGATTTCAAAAAATATTTTCATATATGATTTCAAACTGAATTCAAATTATTATTTTTCATAATTTATATTAAACTGTAAAGACACTAATTATGGTATAATTAAATGAAATTATTTTAAATTTAATGTCTATCTCTGAATTTCATTTATATTTAGTTTTGATAATCTATTATAAAATTCAAATAAAATAAAATTAATTAATTAAAGATTAAATTCATGTGTAATGTCTCTTCATTGATATATTTCCCATAATTTTTTTCTCTTCAGAGTGTCATCTATTACACCATAAGCAATGAAAAGTTGGACAAGTGGCTACAATCAGAAATTATACAAGAAGCCCTTAGACCCACACTGGACAAAAATTATGCTGATCTAGATCCTGTGTTTAACATGACTGTAGATGAAGATTATGATTTCAGAGCTTCTGGAGTTTCCAGAAACAGCTTCTGCAATGTTTACTTGATTGGATACAGTACTGCATATCTAAAAACAATTTGGTAAGCTAATTGATTTGAAATATTTTTTAGCTATTAAAATTATGTTTAAAAGAAGTAAGTATTTTAATATGTTATTGCTAATTAGCATGCAAATATGGGAATCAAATTGAAACATGATAAATTTTCTATGTAAAAATAAATTCCCTAAAGTCTTGCTACTTTATAATTAAAAAAAAAATTATAAATTATAAATGAGCACTTTTTAGATTTCTCTTATTTAAAACTTCTGTTTATTATTTATAGACGGTTAGCAGTTCTAAAGATTCAGCAATGGTTTCACTTTGTTTTGGACTCAGCCTTCTTGCAAGACGTGTCTTGGGAACAGCTTCTCACAATTCCTTTGCCAGGTAAAAATAATAAGTATCTACTTTTAATTTTAAGGGATGTGAAAAAAGTATGATAAATATAGGCTGCTTTCTGAATTGATGTTTTTAAATTTATTGTAACTATATTTTTTTTAAAATGTATGTTTTCTATACGACAAAAAAAAATAATTTGGGGGATTTTTTTTTATATAACACAATCTTGGAACTATTCTTTTTCAGTAATTCGAAAATAAATATACTTTAATTTTTTTTCATTTACTGTTTATCAAGATGATATTTTTTATTAAAAAAAAATGGTTTTATATAGTGTGGATTTTCTGCTGTTTGGACTCCATGCATTATTCAAAGGAGATTATCGTATTACTTCTGTAAGAGACGAATGGGTCTTTCAGGATATGGATCTCTTGCGAAAAGTAGTTGCACCTAGCGTTCGAATGGCTCTAAAACTTCATCAAGTATGTTATCATATCTTTTTAATTGTCTTTAACATTCTGTTTTGGATACAAACTTAAATTTTAAATGTTCTTTCATGTAAAAAGACGTATATTCATATTATAAGTAAATGTTAAAAATAATTATATTCTTGATTAATAAATATTATAAACCTTTAGTATGTTTTAATCTCTAAAAAAAATAAAATTACTTTTTTTAAATATTTTTTAACAATGTACATTAATTTTATTTTATTTTTAAAAAATTATTGACAAGTGTTTTTTGTAAATGTTTTGTTTCTTATTAAGGAAACTTAGAATTATTAATTTTTATTACTTTTATTAATGTAATTAATTTTCACTACCCTTTATTTTTAAGTATAAACTCATTTCATCAGAAGTTTTATTATTAACAATGTGATTTAGATTATAAGTAAAATCTGTGTGTTGTTTATAATATTAGAAAATATTTAAATAAGGTATTGCTAGGCTTATTTTTCCAGATTTTTTAATTTTTATTGGTATTTAATTTTTCAGGATCATTTCATGTCTGCTGATGAATATCAAGAACACAGTGCTTTGTATGATGCCATCTCCGTGTATCAAAAACCATTGTCATCACACATGAAGCTGATCCAATTTGGAGAAATGCTGTTTTATCAAGTGTTCCTTCCTTGCTAGCATTGAGGTATGTTAACTTATTTTACTTTTAATTGTTCTAGATTAAACAGCTTAATGGTTTAAAAAGAAATTATCAGCACTTGTAAAAATATAAGCAAATTAAAAATTATAAACACATACATTTAGAGGATTTCAACCCCACACTTAAATGAATTTAACAATTTTTTTTTTGTAGCCCCACTGGACAGTTTCTATTCTATTTTTATGAAATTCTTTTGAATGCAGAATTTATTTTCTGTACCTTTTTAAATTACAAGGTAATAGGAGAATGGAATTCTAAAAACTGAGGGGGAGCGATGAGGTGTTCCCTTTATTTCTGTAAATTTTATCACAAGTTTCCTTTGGGATCATGATTTTATAATAATTTATTATATGACTTAAATAACTGCAAAAGCTTTGGAATTTTTTTCTAATTTTTTTAATATAACTTTTGTGATTGAATAGAATTAAAAAATTAATCTGAGTTTGCCATGCAATTAGGTCTTTCAAAATGTTTTATAATTCATTTATCATAAATATATTTGTTGGGATTAGAAAAGTTTTATATAATACAAATATTTCAAGAAGATCTTCAGAAAGATATTTTCTTTTTATAAAAGATGCTTACATCAATTCATTGTTCTAAACCACACAGTGGACAATAATAGGAAACTTTTTTTAAGATGATTCAATCTGTCAGTATTAAGAATTAATAAGTAAACATATTGAATACAAAATGTAAAAATTATCATTGTATTCTCTGCTTCCCTTTTAAGAAACGATGTTTTCATTATTGCAATTATTAGTGACAAATTTTAGAATACGGAATTTTTAAAAATTATGAGTTATACATGAAACTAATTTTATTTGTTAATTTATAAGTTTAACTTTACCAACTTAAGTTCCCTAGCAGTAATTAATTTGGTAATTGATTTTATTGATATAAAGTTAATTTATTATTAGCACACAAAATTTGACATTGCCCGGCTTTAAAAAAATTAAAACTTATTCTTTTGTATAAATGAGATAATTTAGTATGTTTTATATCAAAGAGATTAGCTTCTTTTTTTTTTTACTCTGCTAGCACGGATACCAATAAAATATATTTTAATATGAACAAAGAATCAATAGGTTGTTTATTTATTGTAATCAATAGATTGTTTATTATGAATATTAAGAGATGCAATATATATTCGAAAATATTTTGTTGTAATTCAATATTCTATTATAATTTCAATATTCAATGTAATACTTTTATTTTTATTAGCATTTTAATTAGTAAAGATTTACATAATTAGTTGATATGTAATAAGTATAATTCAGTTGATATGTAAATATAACTTACATTATATTTACATATCAACTGAAGCCCAATAGTAAAACAACATTCCTTTTTTTCTGTCATTTGCAAGCACATATAAATTTTTTTCTACTCCCAACTCTAGACATTGCTACATATAACTTTCCATAGTTAAAGCAGCTTGATTTCTAATTAAGTAATTGGCTTTGTGTTTTATTTATAGACATAGCAAAAACAAGTCAATTAAAATTATTGGGAATTGTAAATTTAATTCAAACTGTGTAATGTATGTTGTGAAGGGTATCTTCAGGATGAAAACATCTACTGTTTTAGCACAGACATTTTTCCGAATTTGATGCTAAGAAAGGTTTTCTTTATAACTGTCAAATTTTGGACATCTAGCGGAGAATTTGTTAGCAATATGCTTCAAGTTGCAACATTGGTGACTTCTTGAGGGTACAAAGGTCTAAGATGAAACCAGGATATATTTTTTTTTTTATCAAACAAATTTGACATTTGGTGGTTGCAATTCACCCGTAAGTATGTTTTAATTATTTATTTTACATCAGTCTATGGACAGTACATAATAATACAGTATGAAAATAATGTCAACCATAAAAGTCACCAATTTGGTGTAAAACCTAATTGAGTAATTTCTTAATGAATATTTATTTAAATTTTGAAAGAAAAAAAAAAAAAAAATTTCGTGTGATCAAGAATTTGTCTTATTAGAAATATCTATGCCAATTTTGATAAAATTTGTATGTAAATTGAGTCTATGCATAGGCAGACACACAAACTTTGAGCAATGTATATATTGATTTAGTTTAGAGAAATATTTACTTATAAGTAGGTATGTTTAAATTTTTATCTTGTGCTACGTAATAAATTTGAAAAGTACTTTTTTTTCCGTAAGATATATTATTTTTTTGTTTATTATTTAAAATAAAAATTATTGCTGTATATATAAATATTTTTTCTCTTGAAGACATATTTTTGAAGATGGATGTGATGAATATAAAATTATCATGCTGAACAAGAGATTTTTTGAGCTTTAGAGTTATAAAGGTAATTGTGTATTCCAAAATCTCTTTTAATTCTCTTGGAACTGTATGCATTATATTACAAATATATATAAACTATATAAAAAAAAAAAAAACTATGTGTATTGTAAAATTATTTAAAAACTTCAAATTTGATATTTTGATAGGTTTTAAAAATTAAAAGTTTACCCTGTTAGATAATAATAGTTATATATCTATATCTATATATATGTACACACACACATATAAGTTGTTTCTTAAGAAATCCATTATAATTTAATTTTTAATATCATATTTGTCATGATTACATTGTTTTATACAATTTAAATATATACCTTTGTATTTGAAACTTTTTTTTTGATAATTTCCTCTGAACAACTTAAAATTCTGATTTTATAGATCAACAGAGAATGTGTTCGAGGTTTATGGGCCGGTCAACAACAAGAACTTGTATACTTAAGGAATCGTAATCCAGAAAGAGGAAGCATACAAAATGCGAAGCAGGCTCTGCGCAACATTATAAATTCCTCTTGTGATCAACCAATAGGTTATCCTATTTATGTGTCTCCTCTCACTACTTCCTATGCAGAATCAAGTGACCTACTCACTTCCATCCTTGGTCGCCCAGTCAGCATCAATTTGTTCAAGACATACATTATCAATTTTTGGAATAGGTTGGTATTTTTTATAATTTGTTATTTGACAACATTAAAATAACTTTTAATGCATGTCAGAGTTTTTTTCTTTCTATTTTGTTTATGCTGAAAGTATTAAAAGGTATTTCCAAATTCTAATGATAGATTTACCATGTTTTTTTTGAAAGAATAATAGAGAAAATAATTTACTAACATAAATATTTAAATTATAATACTATAATTGACTTAAATTATACTATAACCATATTTATCTTTCTTAAAGTAGATTAATGATTGTGCAGAAATTACTTTTTAAAAAAAATTATTTCAAAAAGTACAATTGTTATCATTCCTCTATGTTTACTTAGGTTGCGTACTAGATGTGGCGAAGGTTGCTCTAGTGGTGGCACAGCTCGCTGCAGTGATGATGGTATAATTCGAGATTCGGGTACAATCGGCCCATCCTCTGTGGTGGATAGTGCACCACCCAGAGGTAAGTAACATTTAAACCATCTTTAGTATGGCAAATGACTAGAGTTTACTTCCATGAATGGGGGGGAGATAGTTTCTTTTCTTTTTTAAATCTGAATCAACAATTTTACAAATTGTTTTTCATAAGCAACAGTGAACTCAAAATCTACCTATTATGCACTGAAAAAAAATAATATAAATTTTAAAATAAGAATAAAAAGCCCATCGTTTTAAAAATAATATCGTTGCCACCTTTTAAAAAAGATACTGAGGGTGAAAATGAAAATGATGACTGCATGAAACAAACGTTTTTTATTTTGTTCTATCTATAAGTTTTCATGCTTTCCTCATAGTAGCTTTAAAAATAAATTCATTGAAAAGAATTTTTTTTCAATTATTAAACAAAAGAAATTTTTGAAGCAAGTTAGTGAAAAATTCAAACCAAAACATGTATTTTTCATTAGAATTATTTC
This sequence comes from Caerostris extrusa, assembly GCA_021605095.1. Lineage (NCBI taxonomy): Eukaryota > Metazoa > Arthropoda > Arachnida > Araneae > Araneidae > Caerostris > Caerostris extrusa. Next base: position 29,684 of record BPLR01015035.1, on the reverse strand, counting down.
CTTGCTAGTAATGCTTAAGTTTCTATTAGACACGCCTCTATAATAGATGTTGCTTTTTTTGCATACAGACATTTTACTGAGTCTATGACAGATCTAAAAATAAAAAGAAAAGCAATAATTTTATTCTGCAAAAAAAAAAATGAATTGTCTATTAAAAAAAAAATTTATGTTTTAGGTCGTGGAAGCCATTCTAGTAATCAGAGTGGCTCTCGTTCAGGCAGTCATTCTGGAGATGCTGCCAGCGACACAGCAAGAAGTACCGGCCGCACTAGTGCTACGAGTAGTGTAGGTCGTGGCAGCAATGTTGGAAGTTTAGGTCGAAATAGTGCTTCATTTACTAGGACTAGTTCTGGCAATGTTGCATCAGCCTCTGCAGGCAAGACATCTTCCACCACTTATGTCAATCTCACTGCATTTCGTCCTTTCAATGGTGAGCTCAGTGACTCTGCAACCTTTGGCAGTAATGGCATCAACACTGATGGCAGTCTCGAAGACACAAGGACCGTTAGCATATACAACCACCACAGCGGCCGCACTGAACATGTTCATGTGTGACCTGAAATATGATTAGTGTTTTGTGATTTTTTTTTATTTTCAGCTCTCTCTGTGACTCAATGTGGTGCCACGTTGTCCAAGCCTGTATTGGGAACTCCAAAAAGTAGTTAACATTGGCACTTAACTAAAACTAAAGAGAGATTCTCAATGTTTCAAGTGACCATTTGTATTATTTGTACAGATCAGATGGATTATTTAGTTTTGAGTAATTGTTGTGTAGTATTTACATCCCCCCCTTAAAAAAACAACTTAAGGTGCAAAACCAATGTTGCCCCTCTCCCTACTGTGGCAAATACTAGTCACCAGCGATATTCTGCGATCTGTATATCTTTCCATTTAACTGGTGGTGTTACTTCTAATGAGCTTAGCGTGTTTCTAAGGTTCCTTATTAGATGCCAAGACAATTTTATCTTTGTAGTCATCCCCCTTCTAAAAAAAATCATTGTCTATATATAAATATATATGATAAATATAATCAAATTTTAAAAAATCTATTCTAATTATATGATAGAAATTACTGCATGAAAGTTAGCTGTTTGTTGATTACGACTTTCAAAATTTTGAAATATTTTTATTAAAAAGTATGTGTAAAAAAATTTATAATTTGTAATTATTTTTTAGCTGTCATACACAGTAGTTTTGCAAAGTGTAATGTGAATCTTAGTCCAAAATGTGTGTGGTACATTATATTAATAGAGTGGATCTTTTCACTGCTTTTGTTCCTTTTAATCCCTGTGGGAAAAAAAAAAATTGTCTGTGTTATTTTCAGTTTCTAGAAAGGAAAGCATTTTAATTCATTTTTATTCTTTTTACTATTTGTATATTATTGAATATTGGTTTGTAAATAAATTTTGTTATGTATGATATTGTAATATACAAAATTTAATAAAATTATATAAATTTATTTTCTAAATTAAAATTTTGTAAATAATGTTGCAGTACAGGTTATGTATTGTTTGACTAAATGGTCTTTTTAATTATGCTAGTTGAATTAATCACAAAGATTTAACAAATAATTAAACAAAATTGAAATATAAATTATAAAAGGATTTGATACTTTAGTTTTCTCAAATTTAACTTTTATGTGCTAAAAATAAATTTTACTTTTTAGAGAACTATTTATTACATAATCACTGCCAAAAAAAAAAAAAAAAAAAATTTCCCCTTGCCATAAAGTTGTGATTGATCAAAAGTTATGTAAAGTATGTGATACAAAATATTTTTTTATTTATTTAAATGTATGCTTTTTTACATTGATCTTTCTTTATTTCTATGATTTGATGTTGAAAATACATTTTTTCCCCCTGCTAAATTGCATCACACAACTTATATGTGTATAATATGTTGTAAATAAATTGTGCAATTTTCTTTTAGTTTAAAAATTTATTTACTGTTGTATTGAAAAACATTTTGCCTTTGTTATCTATTCATTTCAATAAAGTTAAATGAGGTATAAATAATTGTAACTACTAATCATATAATATTAATAATTTGATTTTTGTTATTAGTTTTCAACTAAAATTGATCTATACACTTCATCAGAATGGTCAAAAAATAACCCATAGCCAAAAATTAATGTAAATATTTATAAAGAAATTTATAATTACATAGAACATATAAAATTTTGACACTAGAATTACTAATTAACTCTTTTTTTTTTTTTTTTTTTTATATATTGATTTTAGAAAAATTTTACTACTTTTTTAACATTCACTTACACTTTGCTATTTAGAAATATTTTATTTGAGGGGGGTAAAAACCCTGTTAACTTGAAAAAAAATCACCCATGTGCATTTTGTAGAAGATTCCAATTGTCATTGTCAGAGCAAAATATATGAAATGATCTATAGATGTCTATTGTATTAGAATTAAGTGTAAACAAAATGTATAGCGTTTTCTATTAATTACTTATACTGGACTTTGTTTAACACTGTTTTTAAGAAAATGTAAAAGTGAAAATAGCTGTCATGTTCTTATATAAAATAAATCTCAATTGATATTTGATAGTTTATATTTCATTGTTAAACATGGTTCTATGAAATTTTCTGCAAATCAGATCATGGAAATAAATGTAGGTATTGAAACTACTACAATTTATATCATTGTGTGAAGTATTCATATTTAAATTTATAAACTTGACAATCTGATCATAATTTTAACAGATGCATCAAGTTTTTGCACCAAGGTTTTCACTGACAAGGAAAACAGGAGACTTCAGGATTTTTTTCTCCTTTATGTTGGCTTCCAATTCCACTTTCAATTGGCGTTTTTTTATATTAAATGGCTTTTATTTAATAAATAATTTATTAAGTTTTGTTTGATAAGTAATTTCAAATTTTGTTCAAATATTTTGTTGGTAATCTTTAGTAGTTCAATAAATGTTTTAAAAATTGACTATCGAAGGAAGAATTTTAAGTAAATGTAAAAATTGGATGTCTACCTGTTTAAATTTCTTTACTAGAAATATTGTTAATTAGTGCTTCAAAATTGATAACTTCATATTTGTTCTTCATCTGAATGAAATAGTCTTCTAATTCAATTCTGTCAATAGTTATTTACATATTTTCAGTTAATATGCTATCATTTTAATGATCTTATCATCATTCATTTGTATTAATATTATGTATTGTGATTCTTACCTTTTTTACTTTTGAAAGATTTGTTGTGAAATACATTCATATATACAAGTAAATTATTAATAATATGATGAAATCAGTAATAGTTTATTGAGGATTCTAAAATGTCTTTTAATGCAAATTAAAATATGGCATGAGTAAAAAGAAAACATTTTTTTTTAGATTTATTCAACTGGAAAAAATAGACAAAATGTTTTTGGTTGTATTTTTAAAAATTTAAATTATTTAAGTTTAATTATTTTTGTTTAAATATGGATCTTATTAAGAAGGAAAATACAATTTTTTGTGTTTGTTAGATAATTGATTGCTGCTCTGAATATTTATCATTAAATTTTATTTTTCAGTGAAAACCCTGGTTAACATTAACCTCACATTCTCTCTTGTTGAATATTAGAATATGTTTCATTTTGTTTTATATTCTGATTTGTATCAGGGATTTTTATGTAAATACGACTTTTTAATTTGAAATTTAAAAAAAAAAATGTGTATAGGAAAGTCACCTGGTTTAATACTACTTAACAGACTGATGTCCTCCACGAACGTAAATTTGTTAATTGCATTATTTGTATAAATGACATTTGTTTTTATCTTGAGCTTTTCAGGTAAAGCTCTCAGTGTAATTTTTGGAAGATTTTTATATATTTAATTTGTTATGTGAGTATTTAATTATGGAAATTGAGAGCTTAAATTAAATATTGCTCCTCTATAAGTTATCACTCACACTTTAATGGAAGTTAACTCTGAAATCTTTGGGCATTGATGGTTAATATCAAGATACACAGGTACTGTCATTTCTTATCACAAAAAGTTTTAGCTAGTTTTAATTTACTGTATAATGACAGCAATTCTTATGTTAATTGTATGTGAAAAGTGTTGAGTATGTTTTCCATAATCTTGCCACGAATGAAGCTGATAATGCTATATACATATATATATTATCCAGCCATATATATATATATTGTGATACTTATTTAAGATTTTATCACATTCACTTGAATAAATGGTTTTGATGAAAAAAATGTCTCTCTTACTGTGTTAAATAATTTTAGCTGCAATTAATCTTTAAAAATGCATTCATTAATAATGTTTTGTCTTATTTATAGTTATCACTGACATATTTTTTTCTTTACAGAGTTCTTTTACATGGTTTCAGGTAAAGTCACAAAGATTTCAAAAGTCATATTAATAAAAGTGACCTAATATTTTGTCTGATTACATATTCATTTTTATATTGACAGTAAATGAATGAATTGTAAAGAATCGGTATAACCTGCTTATATATATTTTCACCATAAATATATATGAACCTGCTATTAAAATTGTGTAATTTTTATCATTAAATTTCGGAAAGGATGTTTTTAAACTGTTTTGACAAAAGAAACTGAACCAAAATAATAAAGGTGATATCAAGAAGACAGTATTTATGCATAACCTAAGGTTTTATTTTGCTCTGGGTATCAGCAAAAACTATTTCAAAACATATCCGACGAGAAGTCTTAACATCATTTTTTTTTTTTCTTGTGCTGGCAAATTAGCTAATCTCCAGAACATCCCCATTAAATGTTTTCTGTATGAAAATTTTCAATGAAAAGTAGCAGTATTTTTTAAAAATGCAAAATACCTATAAACACTATGAAATATTCTACGGAAAAGCTAATTTGATTTACTTTTGATTTGAGTCCTGTGATTGGTACTATATACTAAGCATGCTTGTTCTTTCTTTTAGAAACAGCAAATCCGCAGATATAGGATGTAGCAATTTTCTCCAAGGCGAATGGAATGCATATTCTTTAACAAGTGCATAATAATCTATCACTCAAATCTGGCAGCAGATAAACAGTGTGATGGATATTTATACTACATGCAATTAGTGTCTTGTTCTAATGAGAACAATCTGCCACTCAAATTGGACAGCAGATAATCAGTGTCATGGATAATGATACATTATGAAATTAGTGATTGTCTGTTCGACCTTCACAGATCGAAACAATTACAGATGGAATATGGACTACGTCATGAGTGTCCACTGCAATGAGAAATGAGGAAAGCTGACCCCACCTCTTGACGGATTTTTTTGAAGGGAGGTTTTGGAGCAGGACGAAGATATAGGATGTAGCAATTTTCTCCAAGGCGAATGGAATGCATATTCTTTAACAAGTGCATAATAATCTATCACTCAAATCTGGCAGCAGATAAACAGTGTGATGGATATTTATACTACATGCAATTAGTGTCTTGTTCTAATGAGAACAATCTGCCACTCAAATTGGACAGCAGATAATCAGTGTCATGGATAATGATACATTATGAAATTAGTAATTGTCTGTTCGACCTTCACAGATCGAAACAATTACAGATGGAATATGGACTACGTCATGAGTGTACACTGCAATGAGAAATGAGGAAAGCTGACCCCACCTCTTGACGGATTTTTTGAAGGGAGGCTTTTGGAGAAGGACGAAGAGTATTCTGCGACGAGTTGACAAGTGTTGTTTTTCTCTTTTCTGTAAAATAACTGAATAGGCCAGAGTTTCCGTCTGTTTACAAAGTGAGCCCCTTGTGGCTTCGTGTATCACGGCGTGGGATAATTAAGGTCTACCGCAGACCGAGTGTATTAGATTCGTCGTAGACTCGAGAACTCTGAAAATCACCGACCTTGGAGTGAACTGCATTTGTGAGTCAAATTTATACCTTTATTTTTTTTTTCCTTTTTGTAAATAATAAATTAGCCCTGTAATGCTTGTAAATAAAAATTAAAAAGTTCAGTTCAGTTCCCATGAACCTGAAAGTGGCCTTCTTCTTGAAGCCTTTATAGGTTTAGTAACGGCCGAGACAGTATACCCTGTAAAGCACTTCTATTATATAGGAATTATTATTTTTAAAAAATGTTTGAAGAAGCCTATTTTTAGTTACTTCATTGAAAAAACAAAAGTGACACATAAAAAGTAAAATCACTTGGAAAGATTATTATAGATTCTATTAGCAAAACAATAGATTCTAGTGAAATCATCAGTGTTTTCACCGGCGGGGCATCGGAAATGGCCGAGTTTCTCAGATTGCAACTTAACTTAAAAGATTTTTTGAGTTGCTCTTTATTTACAAATCACTGTGATATACGCAATTTCCGTGTGAAAAAAATTTATTTGTTGTAAATTATTGCACCATTAGTAAAATATGTAAATGAAATTAGAATAGAACCGGTAGAATATTGTAAATTGTTAAGTTATAAAATATGGTGAACCTCATCATTCATTCAGAACTTCCTGGAACACATGCTAAAAGGCAACTTACCAATATTTTTTTTACCAAACTTAAAAAATTTCTTAATTTTCTGGAATAGAAGAATGATCTGCATCATTAAAAAAAAAAAAAATGTGCGATATGAAATGGCAAATTGATTTTTCATTTTTGGTTTATACCTCGATGATCTAATTTTCAAAGAACAAATTGTTTTTTAGCTTAATTAATAGCATCAAAAAGGAATTTTAACTATAACGTTTCACAGTTACATAGAAAAAAAAAAATAAAGTTGTGCATTTCCATTTCCCAGTTAGATAACGGATATCTGATGCAATTTCCACATTTAAAAGAACACAGTGAATCTATTAAAAATCATAGCAAATTTACAGATCATTGCGAAGGTGAGATCATGCATTTTCTGAGGAGCATATTTTAATTTAAAAATCTCTTAATTTCATGAACAAAACAATTTTGACAACACTTAGAAATTTATAGATCTCAAAAACAATTCTGTATTTAAAATAAAATTCGATGAACTTCCATGGCATATAATAATTAATTTTAATATAATTAATTTCTGACAACATGCGAACATTTTCGAAAATTTCCTCGGATTTATTATTTATCGTTTTGGAACTATAAACATACTTGCACGAACTTTTCCCTCATTGAAAACTATTAAAAATAAACTATAGTTCCGAATGATTCAAATTTGAAAAACTATTTATTTTGAATTAAGTAAACTGAAAGCATTACAAGCTTAGCAAAAACAAAACTGTTTGTATATCTCATCGTTAACAATATCTCGACTAATGTTTGTTATATTTATATAAAATCTTTTTATTTAGAACTGTTATTTATATAATCATAAATAAATATATTATTTTATACGTAACTGTTAAATACATCCATAATACCATTTTTTAAAGTTAAAATGTTATGCAAGTTTGTATCTCGCAGTCTAATTAAAAACTGAAGCATGAAATATAAGAACTTGGATGCCCCTGGGCTTCTATATTTGTTTATTTATCATGAATATCGTAGACTATACATTATTTAGTAAATATTCTTGCTTACCAAATATAGTCAGTGTAGGGCCTGAATAGACGAGTGTCTAACGTGTCTGAATGGCCGAGTGGGTAGCGTTCTGGCTCTCGGTACTGCAGGTTTCGGGCTCGAGTCAGGCGGTGCCATGGATGTTTGTAGTAGTTCTGAATCCACTTTAAACCGTAGGTTCTGGTCTAATATGATATTAGAAAGTTACGGGGGCATTGTTACTCCGCGTCCGTGACTTATCTTCAAGTTACACGCCCCCTGGGTAATGCAAAGTGAGTAACGTCTGTGCAGCCCTTGCCTTAAGGCATCCAAGACTGCTGTCTCAGTGTTTACCAGCTGCATTAAAAAAAAATGTGTTGCAGTTGGCTGAAGAAATGAGCATCTCGTCAGCCAATTTAACGGATATGGCACAAATCAGGGACGATGCTATGTTGTTCATGATAAATTTTTATCCATGTAGTTACTAAAGGAGCCAACTCCTCACCAAACACAGAGATATTCTTGATCTTGAACAAAATTCAACCAAGTCGTGTATAATAACAAAAGTTTCAGCACCTATATTCACAATACTGTTGATAGTCCTGTTTTAACCACCTTCGCTGAGAGGCGCTGGTTTGCATTTTTTCTCTTCTGATATCCAAAGACGTGCAGTTGGTACTGGCTCCTTGACCTTCTCGATACTGTTGATCTTTTGTTCTTGTTCTATCCAGAGAACTATCTCTCGTTGACCTCTACCCTCTCATAGATTGACTCTCGATGTCGGTCTTCCTGTCAACAGAAAGCAGATATTGCATTGATCGGCCTTTGCTACACTTCAATGCTCTTGGTCACCTAACGCTCTGGCCTTTGGGTTCGAATCCTGGAGATGGCATGGATGTTTGTTAGTGGTTCGGAATCCACTTTAAACAGTAGGTACCGGTCTGTTTAGCCCTCGTGTGCATAAAATGACAGTAGAGGGACAAAACAAACATAGCATTTGAAAACAGTGATTGCAGGGAACGCCGTCAGTGGATTGGAACCCGAGTTCTCCTTCATGCTAGCTGCACATTATCGTTATTATAAAAACATTTCTCTAATATAAAAACGTAAATTTTCTATGTTACAAAATTCTATCCAAAAATTATAACAGAGAATAGCACGAGGAATCAATTTACTTTAAAGGATAAGTTTCTCTGCAAAATGTTTACTTTTATTTATATATTCGCACATAAATTAATTCGTATTGTTTGCATTTTGTTTTCAATTATACTATTAAATAATGTTACGTGCTTTTTATCGAGAACATAAACTCAATATCGGAAAAACGAAAAACATAAAAATTAAGGTAATATAGTAATTCTTAAAAGTTTTGGCATGTATGTAAAGTCTTGTTTAGAATAACCAATAATTTTTATCTAATAGTTGTTTATTTAATTAAACATTTCCATGATTATATCAAGCAAACAAACATAGTTCGCCAATTTCTTTAAGGTTGCAATACTGCAATTTTGTTGGAATTCGTTTTTCTAAATATCATAATGACTATTTTATTGTTACTTTGATTGTTATTTGTAGAATTTTTATATTAAATAAGAACAGAAATATATTCTGTTATATTCTTTTTTAAATAATTATTCCGGTAAATTATTTATTATCCTGACATTGTTCTTATAACGTATGTCGGCCACTGATACAGAATATAAGCAATTTTTATGATGTTGCCACTCATGAAAATACGAAACAAATAACAAAAACGATTTTTTACTTGATTAATAACTTATATTTCATTATCAAATAATTAATTTCTTTTTAATGCTGTTGCCGTTAGGATTTTGTGACAATACTTTTTGAATTTGCGCGAAAAACCTGTAATTTTTTATTTTTAAAATATTAGTTCATGGCAAAAAAAAAAAAAAATGCCATTGAAATTAATTAATTAAATTTAATTACTGAATTAATATTTGAAAAAACTGCGTTAACATCAAGTGTCATCCACTACAAGTTTAAAAACATGTATTTGAACTTGAGTGGATGAATAAAAAGTATTTTATGAACGATTGAAAATTTGAACAAGATATATATAGGGAGAGTGTGAGCTAATAGAAGGAATTGAAAAAGGCCGCTGGAACGTATTAAATTTTTCTGTAGTGTTCGGATGACGTTTTTGTTTTCTTCATTCATTTGATATGACTATGCAATGACAAGTTTTATTGATGCAATGACAAAATCCTTTTCACCTCCAACAAAGGATATCATCATCATTGGCGCAACAGCCCACTGTGGGTTAAGGCCGTCTACCTACTGGTAGATTTCAAGACGGGGTAGGGTTGTCAGCTCTACGCTCAACAGTCATATGAGACCGGGACCTACAGCTTAAAGTGGATTCCAAACCACTACAAACATCCATGGCACCGCCGGGATTCGAACCCGAAACCTGTGGTACCGAGAGCCAGAAACAAAGGATATATCTGAATAAAATGTAAAAAGCTATTCTCTGGGTTTTTTTCTTTATATATTTTTTATTAATATATTTTTTATCATTCGAATTCGACATCGTAAATAAAATGAAATATTTTTGATTTCATAGTGAAAAAAAAAAAAAAAAAAAAAATTGGCATATAACGAATAATTTTGACGTAATTCTATCGTAATAGCAATTTATTATCGTTGTTAAAATGAAAAAATTTTGTGAATTAGCAAAACAAAATTCCACATAATAATTTCGTGTAAAAGCAATTTAGGAATAAAATTGTGGCAAAATGGTGATAGATTTTGGGGTTAAAGCGATAACATTTTGCGTAAAAGCAAATCATTAAAATTTTTCCGTAATAATGGTAAAATTTCTGTTGATCAATTTTTTCGTATTCTTGATTATTGTTTAACCTTACCATGAACTATGTAAATAAATTCGTTTTTTTTATAGTGCGCATATGCGCTTTTTTTTTTTCTGTTTTATATTTAAATAAGAAATAAGCCAAGATCTAGTACTATGACCCAAAAAGTAAGACCAATTATTTTTTTCTCAAAAACTCTTTATTTATTCTTCCAATTTTATTTCATCGCCTTCAAAGTAATTCCTCCGGACACAATGCACTTATGGCAGCTTTTTTCCAATCCTCAGTGCATGCTAAAAAGTCATCGGCAGGGATGGCCTTCAAAGCGCTTCACGATTCACGTTGAATCTCTTCAATCGACTCAAAACAGTGTCCTCGGAGTGGTTTTTTTTTAGTTAGGGAATAACCAGGAATCGCACGGTGTGAATACAGTGGTTGTGGAACGATATGAGTTTCATTTTGGCGAAAAAGTCACGAAGAATCAATGTAGTGTGAGCTGCGCATTCAGTGTTTTCGGTACCAATCGAGATTTGACACGTTTGAGGCCCAAAATGAAATTGACCGATCCTTTTGAAATTCCAACATCATAATCGGCGGTTTGCAAGCACCTAATTTTTAATTTTTGGACGTGAGCTTCGCCGGTTGAGGTTGATGGTAAACCAGAGGGCTCTTCGTCTTCAACGCGTTCTCTGCCTTATTTGAACTGTTTATACCACTTCTAAGAATTTCTTTCCGATATAGGAATGTTCACTGAATACCTTTTGCAACATTCTATACGTTTCCGCAAACAAAATTTAATGCAAGTTCTTTATTCAATTGATTCAGACATTTAAAAAATCGCCGTTTTAGCGTCTCACAAAGCCAAGCGTAACTCAAATACTAATAAATATTTTGACGGTCCAGCCGATTAATATTATTTGTCAAATTTCACACAGATGTCAAGGAGAGTGCCAGCAACCTAAAAAAGGAGGGGAAAAAAAAATTGAAATTCCATAAGCCCCGGTAATTTTAAATTGAAAATTGGTTTTACTTTTTGGACATAATAGTTTGTTTTGTCAATTAATAAGTTTCACATAAAATGGATTCTCAGAGTATTTGCTGATCATTTCTACTAATATCACCTTCAAGTCTGGTACTTTTTTTTTTTTTTTCTTGAGCTATTTGCATTAGTTTATTTAAATTTTCATGGGCTTTCTTAAACTTAATATTTATTTAAATTTGTTTCACGAGCTAATAATTAAATAATGTAAAATTTTTCTCAAAGATTATCTGGTGAAAGCAAAGACAATGGTGTTTCAAAATGAAAATGAGATTTTTCTAGAAAAGAAAAATCGTTTGGGATCTGTTTTTTTTTTTTTTTTAATTGCTGTTATGTGCGTTTTGCTGTTACATTAAATTCTTAATTTAACTGTATATCGGTCCAGACGATTAATATTATTTGTTTAATTATCTGTATTTCTCCATACTTTCTTCCTAGAAATTAAAACAATTTTTATATTAACTTACGATGCTGCTATTGTTATATTTTTATTCACGCAAGTAATTTTAACAGCTACTAAAAATGTATTTCTACTACCAAAAATATGTTTGAATACTAATTTATAGTATTTTTTTATTATTATTATTAAAAACGTATTTATATCAATCTTAAATTTTTTTTTTTTTACCTTCAGAAAACATATTTTTCTTTTAAATATTAATTTTTTATTATTATTGAATGTTTTTTTTTTTTTTTTTTTTTTTTTTTCTTCATGTTTGTACACTTCGGAAGAATAATTTATAATTGTAGCAGTCCCAGCAAGACATTTTAACCAGAATAAGAAATTAGACAGATAGACTAAAGAATAGAAACAGTAGAGTTAAAAACTTATTTTGAATGTTCTTAGCTAAAAAGGTAGTGCACAAGTTTTTAAACGTGAAAGTAGCTTTTGTTTCAAAATTGACCGAAAAAAATATATTTTAAAGCTAACTTACAGATAAATTTTTAGTACCCTCATTATAACTTGCATGTACTATGAATTGTAACTGTGCTCCTTCCTACGCACTGCAAGAGCGCCCATGTGGCGTTCAGGAGAAATGGTTAGTCGGCATCGAAACTCTCACCCGAGAGGATGTACGGCGCTGCCGTTAGTTACAATCTCTCATCCCGAGAGGAAATAAGAGGATTTTTGGCTTAGAAGTGGAATCCTTCCACGATTCTTTAATTAGATGTCTTTAAATGTGTTACATGTTATATGCTAATTATTGTATGTGTGGCGTGTTCGTGCGTTTGTAAATTAAGCTTTGTTCTCAAACCTATATCTCAACACAACCACATCCAGATCCAGTTGCACAAATAACCGACAATACTACAAGATTTTAATAATAATCATTTTTTGATCTCTAATTGATAATAAGTTTAATAACTGACGCTTTTTAAAAATGGAAATTCGTCAGGAAGGACCATTTTCGAGTCACAAGTGTGTAAATTTCAATGTCAAGAACCCTCAATCACTCTTACTCCGCATCCGTGGCTTACCATCAAGTTACACGCTCCCCCTGGGTAATGCAAAGTGAGTACGTCTGTGCAGCGCTTGCCTTAAGGCATCAAAGACCAAGCTGTCTAAGTGTTTGCCAGCTGCATTAGAAAGAAAGAAAAAAATTTTCAAAGATCTTTTGTACTTTAATGTTTCGGTTAATAGGCATAAATTTGGTTGTCGAAGAGGTAGAACAAAAGTTTGGCTTAAAAGCGTATATCCGATTATTTAAGAGTTATATCAAGAGTTTGGTTTAAAGGCGTATATCCGGTGTTTCGATTTACAGGCTTGGGCTGATAATTTGTCCGCTCTTCGAATAACTTACTATGATGATAGAACATCATTGAGTAGGAGACTTTTCTTCGATACATTGCAATATTTCAAGAAGCAATGAATTACCATTGCAATTACGAAGAACTTCCGTCAAAGTCTATAAAGCCTTATCTTGAACCAAATCTTAGCAAATAAAATAAATTGAATAATTTGTTAAATTGAAACTCAGGGATTGAAAGTAAGAATTTTCAAAAGGAAAAAAAAAAAAATCAGGGTAAAGGCTTTTTTTTTGTGTGTGTGTGTACTATTATTTCTCGATGGCTCTCTTGTAGTAATATCTCGTATGTTTGCACTGAGACAGGAAATTTATACTTTTCTTAAAAATCACAAGTATACGAAAATTTTGTCAAAGCAGATTTTCTAAATGATGCTCGTGTTAACTTACGTACATATTAATGTACTTGTGTACACAGTCATATTTTTAAAAGATACCTATAAAAGATGAACGAGAAAATTAAAATTTTGTAGAAAAAGCAAAACCTTTGTAAAAAAAAAATAAATGTAGCCAATGTATTTCTCTCAAGATAATTTTTTAATACGCTAGGAACCTCATGTTCCATTTATCTATGCTACGAACAGGTGCATCGGTGATGAGGATATCTTTCTGAAGGATTTTCACAGACAACCGTTATGGCAGTTTCTAATGGCACGGAACAAAATTATTAAACTCCCAAAAGCAATTAGTAAACGCTGTACTATCAATACGAGATGATTATTTGTGTTATCATTATCGACATTAGTTTCTTAAATAGTTACTACAACACACATCTCCAATGGTTTCGAACCTGCACGTTATTATTTCACCATAAGTCGAACTACGAAATCCCTTTTAGAAAAACTTGGTTCAGTATGTTGTTATCAGCACCTTTTTAAGAGAAATAACAAATTTTTATGGATCCAAAATCCAATGAAATCAGAAATCCATTTCAATTTACCCCTACAGAAGAAAATAATCTTAATTTTCAAACTACGCTTTTACCAAATTTCGTATAGAGATCATCCTTTCTTATTTGTAAACAGCAAGGGTTTTCAGTGAGCTCTGTGATTAAAAACAAATTATCATGGAAAAATTGTAATGAGCGTGGCTATTAGCAGTTTAACTTCAAGGCTTAAAAAAATGTAAAGTGGTCAATCCATTATTGTTAAAAAGCTATCGCATGGCAAATTGACAAGGGGCCAAGTAATAGGAGAAAATCATTTTTATTGTTTTAACTACAACAATAAATTTAATTATCTATAATTAAAGTTTTAAATTGCATAGAATCAATAGAAAAATTCCTCAATAACTATTGAACTCTTTCTTTCAAAATTGTATTGGACCGCGTATGTCTGGACTTGCACCTACTATATTAAGTAATCGATTCGCCCGTTTCCGCCTTTAAACCGGATGTTCACCTTTTCACTAATTAGCTGGTAGAACAGTACTGCAATGCAAAATGTACTCAGAATTTGGCATTTGCTCGAATTGGAAGAACTTCAATTCGAGCAAATGAGAAAAAGTTGGGAATCCCTGGAATACATAATTTACAGATTTAGTTACAGATTTACTAGAGAAAACCTCAATTTTATATTTATTGGCAGGCGCTATGCCCATGATCAAGCACTACCATGTGCCTGTTCAGCTATTATCGTTGATACCAACACAGAACATCAATTACATGGTACTTAAGAAATGTTGCATTTTTTTTCCCCGTAATGAATTATGGAAGATTGTGTTCCACTAAATTATTACTTTTCTTTAATTATATACCATATTTAAAATTTCATTCACATATTACAAGCTTTAAAGCTAGTGATTATGCCCCGAAAACTTGTTCTTCCTTTTAAAATATATATTGCTTGAATGTATCTTTTGCAATTTGTATGACTTGAATATTGTCACATAAATATAGAAATATATATACACATTTTTTTTTTTTTTTTTTTTTTTTACTTTATTTTTAACTAAAATCTACAAGAAAAATGGATCAATCTACAAAAAAACAATTCATGGAACAGTTACAGAATGAAGCTCATCATAAAGATCACAGGGATAAGAAAATTGCTACTAAAAATTCCTAAAAAGTACACTTTTCGCAGAGCATTTAAAATTGACACTGGAGCCAATCAACAAATAACAAAATTGCTTGTTAAATCGTCAAATATACTATAAAGCATCAACAGATATTGACATTTAAATTGTTTTTTTTTCTTACATTTTGATACAAGAGATTCCTCCAGATAAAAAAACACACATCACTTATATATATATACACAGACACATCAAGTTCCAAAAATCACTTACACACAATATATCAAACTAATGCAATGTTTTTGAAGGGAAAAAGAAGAGCACAGGAATATTACACAATGCATATTGAGTTACAAAACAGTAGATCAGCAGAATACTTTTATAGCCAATTTGACACAAAGGAAATTTTATTATTTTTTTTTTATGAATTAATAAACATAGTGACACTTGTGCCGTATAAGCACTACCCCTTTGTTGGCGTTTTTTCATTTGGCGGCAAGTTATGTCGCCAAGACAGATGGCCGCTGTTTAAGCTAAATGGGAAAGAATGTCCCTAATTTTCTGTTTATTTTTCATTTATGCCTGAAAGGTAAACTTTACTTTTTTTAAAAAACCATAATACAGTTTTAGATTTTCTATTTTTTATGAATTGTGATCTTTAATCAAGTAATAGTAATGCTATTTTAAAAAAGTTTAGCAGCAATCAATTTGCTTGTAAAAACACACCACCTTTGTTTCGAGACATAAAATTGTCGCCAAATTAAACACACTATAATCAGGGATAGCACCTATCTTCTTAACATTTCATTTACAGGATACAACAACCACATAATTTAAACTTCTTAACAATAAGCACTACAGATGGATAATTTGAATATTCAAATTATTCATATCCTTCGAAGGAGTCAAGAGAAAGATGCTACTAACTTCGAACGCCGAAAGTTATCAAATACAATAATTTTAGTTTTGTTCAGTTAAGTTATTGGTACGGATCTTTTAAATTGAGCGATTCGTATCTTAAAAACTGATGTACTATTTCATACTGATTGTATACAAATCATAAAAATTAAAGCCATCTCCAATAAGCATAAAAATATTTAATTATTATTATTATTATTTTTTTTTTTTTTTTTTTTTTTTTTTGCATACAGTACTTCAATTAACTGAAATAAAAACTTAATATATTCGTTTATTCAGTCAAGTTTGAATAGTTTTAGAATTTGTTTCAGAAATATATTTTAGTTAATGTATAACTTTACGTACGCACCTCCTTATTTCGTTAGTTTTTAAATGAAACGCACGAGTGAATTATGTAATTAAGGTGTACATACCATAGGAAACTATTTTTATTTAATTATAATACAAATAAATAAATAAAAATTCAATTCTATTAGAAATGACAATACTTCAAAACTATTTCTACATTTCAATATCATAAATTATTAATCAAATTGTTAATATAAAGTTGAGAGAATTAAGTTAATTAAGAAACAAGTAATATAAAAAAAAATTTTTTTAAGTCAATTCCTACTTTTTTTCACTATATTGCAGAAAGTCCTTAAAAAAAAAATGAATGAAAATTATTTATAAAGTTTATCTGGCGCCATGTATATGCAACTTAAATCTAAAAAAAACTAAAATTAATTAATTTAATTTAATTACTGAATTAATGTTTGAAAAAACTGTATTAAGTGTCATCCATTACAAGTTCAAAAAAATTGTATTTGAACTTGAGTGCATGAATAAAATGCATGTTATTAACGATTGAAAATTTGAACAAGACATATATAGGGAAAATGTGAGCTAATAGAAGGAATTGAATAAATGTGCGTTTGATTCGAGTAAAAATTTACTCAAAAATATTATTTAACATAGAATGTCTTAAATCGAAGCAATTACTTTAAATTATCATAACTGCTAATTTCGACATTCGAAAATGCAAATTTCAAAGAGGCCAAGGTTGTACAATTGAAAGGGCAAAACTACTTAGCAAAATTATAAAGTACAGAAAGTTTTATCGTGCATAATTATTAACACTTATTTTCATTCCCTGAGAGCTGTAGAACATGAGCTTTTTATGTATTTTGATTATATAAGTAATACATACACAATTGAGTCATATTTTCATTAAATAATAAATTTTTCTTGTATAAGTGAATTTAAGTTCCTTGTGTAAAATATATATGTTATTTTTTCAAATTATTTATGCAAAAGCTTTTTATAAGCAGTTATTATAAGCTTATCTTTCAATTGTAGGCAAAGTTTTTAAAAAAAGTATAAGAGTGTTTGGTTTTTATGCCCTATAAATTTCTATATTTTGAAATGCATAAATTACCGATGACGTGCTAAGAGTTGGCAGCTATGATTTATTAATGAATTTTGATACCAATAGGTATTAAACCTGCTGATGAATAGCGGAGGTTTGATACCTATCGGTTTTTATCCTAATATTTTTTGATTTCGGATATAATTAAATTTTTTTTTTTTTTGCACGTACGTAATGATCAATTATGATGAGATTTAATAATAAGTGGAACATTTTTCTCAATAACAAATTACCTTAGTAAAAACATTTGAATCCTTGCAGTCGATCTATGTCTTTTATTTAGTAATAAATTATACAATATTAAAGAAAATGTTGTTTTAATTATTGAGCGGTCTTACTATACAAAAAGTTTCGGCGTTCATACTGGAATGCAAAACAAATTTTTGTTCCGGCCATTTCATGGATATCTAAAAGTTCATTATTCAACTTTCGTTGTTCCAAGAGTATGTACACCTTAAACTGTCGATATTATAAAATTGAGAAACTGGCGATATTGTAAAATTTTTTGTTGTCTTCAGCGAATATCCTCGTGATAAGGCACAAAGGTCGGATATTCTCTTGATATGTGCTTCAAAGTCTCCCTATTATTTTTCCCTTGTTTACCTACTAGGAACAAGCTTTGGTTTTAAATACTATATAGTTCTGCTGGTACTTACATATTAACTCTCACCTTATTCTTTATTGGCGTAATCAAACCAACAATTGAGAAACACTTCGTCGCCAACTATTCATGCAACTACGACATTCAGTCAAATATTTGCAATTTTTCCAGAAGTCTTGTTTTTTTCTTCCATTTATAAACATACTTTAAATATGACGTGCTTTCCTTCTGCGAATGCGCGTATTTTTGCCGCGTTTTTCAATGAAAAGTTATGCCACTAACGGGTGAGAGTTAATACATTATGTTTTGCCTAATAAAAGATTTTTTTTTTTTTTTTTTATCTTTATGAAATACGTATTAAAAATGTTTTTTATTAAATTCAAGTATTTTAAAAGTACAGACATTTCTCGATTTACGCAGTGGTTATGAACAAAACAATACATTAATTTGCATTCTTCTAAAGAGGTTTTACAATAAATTTCACGTTATTTTCAAAATGGTGCAATAAATTAAAATTGAATTGAATTTGAATTTTTTTCCCCAAAAAATGTTATTTTATTATTTTCATAATCTTTATAAAATTTAGAATTTGATGATCCATTATTTCTGCTTATCCTTTAGGTCAAAAAGCAGCCTAGAATTAATAGACTACATCGCAAATTTAAACTTGTGCTCAACCGATTAATATCTCACAAAAGAACGAATATTTCTTGATTTTCAAATTTAATTTAATTTGTATAAAATCAAAAAGCGTATATTAGCTTAACTGCAATTATATTTCTTCAGCTGCTAGGTTATATGTTCGTCCAATCTAATAAGCGATTAATAAAAATACGATTTTTTCCCCTATAACATAATTTGCTTCTATGAGTCGCACATTATTGGCTACCAAATTCAGAATTCATTTAAAAATTGAAGGGAAAAAATAATAGTTTTGGTACATTTCTTATGATACACACATTTAAAAACAATATTATAGATGAAAAAAGAAATAAAGATATTTTGCAATGTACATGATGATTTCAGACAAATCTAATTATTTTTTGGTTGAATCCATATGAAATAAATGATTTATACCTATTATTTATTTTCACTTCCAAAAATATGTTTAGAAAACCAAATTTAAATTATTCTCAAAAGCAAATTCAGAAAATAATTATTTTCAATTTTGCATAAATCGGGATATGAATGTATTATGCTTCTATGGCAATTTTATTTTTGGCGATTGAAAATTCAATAACATTATGAAGTTATGCTTTCGAGATAAAAAAAATATACCTAACATAATTGCACAGATAAGTCAATCTATTTTCTCTGCTACTCTGCTATAGTAATAAAACAGTAGCAATTTACACCATATTTACAGTATCTCTAGCTATCAAATATATGCAAAAGAGAACCAGATTCAAATACATACAAACAAGAAAATGCTACTGCGATGTAAAGACTGGTAGATGAAAATCCCTAAGTAATATAAATTGCACTATGGAGTAGCTATAAACATATTTTTTTCTTCAATAAATACACTTTCAATATTTTAAATGAAAATAAATTTCTGTTTTGTTAAATAAAACTTTTAAAAACAAAACAAATTTCAGTGCCTACATATTAAAGCTCAACTGATTCAGCCACTGTGATAACAAATCTAAAATACTAGAATTTCTGATTAACAAAGTATGTAGTTCTGCCATTGCTGTTTGGACAAAATTTAATGATTAAAACTAAAGTTTTCAGTCCCTTAACTATTATTTGAAATCTTACCTCTTTATTTAAGTTACTTTATTAATTGAAAACATAATTTAAAAATTCCTTTTCACTAATATAGCTTGTTTTGCTTATTTAACATACTACAATCTGCAATTCTCCAACAGAAAGTGACATTACTGAATTACCAATAGCAAGTGAACATTAATACATACGAAACTTAAATTTTTCATACACAAGTATATGAGGAAAAAAAGCTGAGATCAATACATACATATTATGAATAATATAAAAATAAGAGCACCAAAACAGTGAGTATACCACTTTAAAACATAACACATTGACTGCACCAATGCCATTTGATGTTGAGAATCTAATATATATTCAGTGCTAAGTTTTTACTATAAATTTAATGAGAACATTATTTTAATAAGCTTTAGTATTTCAAAGTTACTATGAGACTTTATTATTTACTGTATTTTTTAAAAAAATCATTGGTACACACAAAATTTCATTGATTCAAACAAAACTTTGAGCTATCACAAAATAACTCGAATTCTACCGAAATGGTTTCATATAGCATATTTAGTTTTTCTGTGTTCTTAAACATCTTAATTATCATTAAAATAATTTATATTATTATTATTAATTTATGAAATATTGCTGATGCATAATTTCTTTGTCAAGATATTTATAGTCATCATACATAATGATTAATTAGTAATTGCAATAAGCAGTCAATGTGTTAAAAAGTAGCAAAACAATAATCCATTTTTAGTTTATACCTGAGTATTTGGAATAAAAGACTAATTAAATAAAGAAAGCTCAAACAAAAATCTTAATAAATAAATATCATACATTTACAGAAATGACAAATCTGTACTTTTTAATTTAATTCATAGAACATAATCTTATAAAACCTCTCAAGTTTCAAATAAAATGTAATTAAAGGTTTGGGGCTCAATAACGTTTTTAGTGATTTCTTTTAATTTACAATAATTCTATAGACAAATTATACTTGATGATGTTTTATTCGCATTCGTCTCCAACATTAAACATATTATTGAATATTATAGTTTGAACAAATTATATTACAAATGATTATTTAGAAAATGTATTAAATATGACAAAAAAAAAAAACATCTGATTACTATACCAACTTATATATTTTCACATTAACTAGATGATACACATAACTATAATTTCATGTATCATATTTATAAAAAATTAATTATCAATGCATTAATTTTTTAAACAAATGGAATCGCATTAAAAATAATACTTTTAAAATTGCAAAACATTGCATTTACAATGTGCAATTTTTTATATAACTTTTCACAATTTAAGTTATGAATGTCTGTTGAATGCAATTGCTTATTTTTACAAAAATAATTTCTCCATTAGCACAGTTCATAATATCTTTTATACATGCTGAACTGGATAGATTTCTAATAGCTGCACAGGAAAAATATTTTTAAATATAATATTAATGTAACTCAATGTTAATATTTAAAACTATTTTGCGTTATTCACAGCTAATTTTAGAGGCAGAAATATCATTTCTGTAAAAATGTAATTCAAATAAGATAATTCATTAGCTTAGAAATATTATGTAAAGTTTAAAAATAGGAACTTAATATAAAAAATACTGGAATTAGGAGATGCAATACAATATACACACATCGATAAATACTTATAATATTTAAAAATTTCTTATAATAAATAAATAAATTAAATTACATAAAAGAATAACCTCAATCAAATAGTTAATTAAAAGCACATTACATTGCACTTTATATACACATAAAATATGTAATTATTTTAATTATGGAATCATATAAAGATAATTTTAAAAAAAAAAAAAAAATTAGTAAATCGAAAAGAATAGTTACTTATGCAATTTTTACTATAGTTATTTTTAATAACAACTCCATTTTTTATAATTAAATATTATAATAGATGCATAGTAAAAAGAGGCTGGAATTTTGGCACTCATGCTCAAGCCATCAGCTAGATAAAAATTGATAAAACACAGAAAGCCACAAGTTAAAAAATGTTTTATAAAAAGTATTTTGATCATCTTTTGAGAGAATGAAGGTAGCACCCATTTTTTTTTTTTCTTTCTTTCTTTTCATTGTCAGATCACTTTAATTTATACACAACGTTCCATATTAGCCATAACAAAAATTAGTTGAAATAATTAATTTAAGCTTTAAAATAAAATCTAAAAATATTTTGATTAAATAGCATATATAACTAATTGAAAATTGCAATCTAAAAGTATATTTAAAATGAGAGGAAATATTTTTCATAAAAAGTAAAAAAATTTTAGTGGAGTTCCCCCTCCCATAATCTGCATAAGACAGAAAATTTCTTACAAATTCTTTTTATCACAATTGAAGTTGCCAACAAATTTTAAAGAATAAAATGAAACACCAAAATAATAATAATAATAAATAAATAAATAAATAAAAATCATCAGATAATAAAAATTTTTAAGTATTTGTAAATCATTCAATTCAAGAATAAATATATATACATAAAAACTAAACACAAACTGAACTTTCTAGATGCTTACTTTTTTAATGTTTTTCTGGATAGAAAATAACATTCAAGCAAGCAATAAAATTTGCATATCATCAACATAAAATAAATAGGATAATAAATCTGATTAACATGATTAATAAAATCTGGAATGCATACAGTAGTATATAAATAAACAACACTCAAATAAATGGAGTGGATTACAAACAAATAATATCTGAAACATTTAACCTATATAAGGCAAAACCAGTTGCCAAAATATGTACAAAGTCTCTTAAAATACAATTCTCTCTTTATTGTACACAATTAGATCAGGGAAATAAAAATTAAATGACTCACCATGACCTTTGAACTAAGAAATTATTGATCAAGTCTCTGAAAACATAAATTACTTTAAATTTCGAGTATTCATTTGACCATACATTCCTTATACACATTTGAATAAACGATAATTCATTATCTTAAAAAGCATTCTGAGACATCAGAGAAATCTTGAACAACTGCATTTTTAGGTCCATTTATTAACTAATATAATTCAGTTTTACTTTTCTTTAATCATTTAAAATATTTCAAATTGATTTCTAACATTTTTTTTTTAACTAAATTAATCTTTTTCAAAATGAACAATTAAACTTTTTAATAATAAAATTTTCTAATCTTCAGGCAACTTTCATGAGATTAAATTGTATTGCCTTTAATTTATTTTCCTTGATTAAGGAAAAATTAAACAATTCTCCCAATTTTATAAAAATTCGGCAATAAATTAAACCACATGAATGACTTTTATAATTAGGTAAATCAGAGAATTAAAAAACATTTATAAACCAATCTTCATATGATTATTAAAAGAATAATAAATCGCGCAATTAAATAGAGATTATTTTAAAAATAATGCATGAAAAAGTTCAAAGAGAGTGCCAAGTCAGCTAAAACCAATTTCCCATGTATTATACAAGTCTGCCCAAGATCCCACCTTGAGCAATGGAACAGCAATCTGAAAAGGCATTTTTTCTGTCATGAAATTCAGAGGCGTATCCTTGAAAACACATTGTTGTTAGATTCTTCCTCTTTCTTTGCCTCAGGACAAGGCATGAGCTTAGAGGGAGCTCGTGGAATGCGATCAGTCATTCTTTCCTGTGGTACAGGAGGTGGAGGGGAGGGAGGTTGTGTTCTCGACGATACGTCTCCCACCGTGCATCATCTGACTCATGAGTCAAGTATCTCCATCCCACCTGACTTTCTAATTCTCGAAGATCACACCATGTTTGGTAATCCTACACAAGGAGGAAAAAAAAATCAGGAAATTGTTTTAAAGGAAAAAATTTAATTTTCAGGCAATCTGTAGTTATAGATTTTCAGATAGAGATAATAAACTGTTGATTGATTGATTTTGCTAGGATCATTGAAGCTGTTCTTTCAGAGTGATAAGTCCTTCACTGAAATACATGCAGCTGGCAAGTAAAACAAGCAGGGATAGAAAACCAAATTTAAAAAAAAAAAAAAACATAGGAGAAAGGTATAAAAACCTATACAAAAGATTAATTGATAGAGATGCTGTCACAAGTTACACACTAATAATATAGTACAATACACAAAACAAAATTAAAAACACATAAATTACTACTGAAAGTTTTTGATTATGCACATTTTCACAAAGAGTTTTTCATACATTTATGATAATGTAATATTTTTGTTCAATCACACATAATAGTAAACTTAATATACATATTTTCACAATGTTGCAAACTTCCCAAACTTCCCATGACAATTTTACTCCATCAGCAACTATTAAATTTAGAATAGAAGTTAACAATAAATGTCTCTCATTTTTAAAGGTAAGGCATTATCTGCAAGTCTCTTTTAAATGTTTTTTAAAAATTTAAATTTTATAACAAATTATTTATTCTTGTTTACAAAAATAATGAAAGTGCTTAGAGAAAAATCATTCTTAAAGAAAGTAGATGCATTTCTACACACATACACAATTTTTTAAATGATCTGAATTTTTATAGTAATATTTAACACTATATAAAATTATGATGTTATAAAATGTTCATAAATGGAATAATCAGTCCTTAATTAAATTAAAGGACTGATGTTAATAATAATCTACAATATATGAAAACAAAAAGAATTTTTTTTTTACTTGTAGCCAGGTATGAGACAAAGACTTATCCACAGTAAACCTTTTTCTTGTTTTCACTTGAAGAAGATTATTGATTAAATCAATAGCTAAAACAAAAAATCAACTTTAGAATTAAAAGCTTTTAATAATCTTAGTATAAAATTATGTAAAATAATATCAATGAAAAATAAAGCAACTATAATAAAATATGAAAGTCTTAAAGCTGATAAGAAATTTGATCATTTAATTACATTCCTATCCTTGATTAATTTTTTAAGCAGTATAACAATAATTTTCTCAGAAAAAAAATTTAATCGAAATAATATATATAGATATAATAAAAAGTTTGCATAACATGAAAAAATTAACTAGAACCTACTCCATGTTATACAATTTTTTTTTTTTTTTTTTTTTTTTAATTTCTAATATGTACTTAAAACAAGAGTTAAAATTCAGTGTTTTATAATATATTGTCAGTTGTTATATATTTTTCATTAAGTAAAAGTTCATTTGAAATTTATTTAATCATTAATCTGATTTATTTTTAGGTTAAAACTAAAATCAAAATGCAATAAATATGTAAGGTCTTCAATAAGAAAAATCTAAGCAAATCGGAAAATGAGAAAAATGCCAATACTGCAAAAACAATAAATATTTATTTAATTAATATGAAATAATTTTTAAATTAATGTTTATGAATAACTTCATTTTATATAAAAGACTGACCTTCAGGAGAAACTTCTTTCCATGGTGAAGGAGGATACATGAAAGCAGCATTTTGAATTTGATCATTGATATCTTCATCTTCATTGAAAGGGAAAGTTCCGCTTAAACTAAATTCAAATATATATGTATACATACAATATAAATAGCATACATCAATAAGAAAAAGAAAAAAATTCTACCATGGTTTTTCCCAACTCAAAAAACTTTAGTTATAATGCATAATATTTAAAAAACAATAGCCACTTTTTAATATTATGATTTTTTGCTGTAATTTTTTTTTTAATAAATTTCTCATTTATTATGAATAAATTAAATGAGTTGAAAAACATTAGTCATCTTTTAATTGCATGCATTTTGGCTACATGTAAGGGATAGGTCTTGAATAATTTAATCTTGAATGGTATTCTATTTAAGTGCAGCCATGATTCATTACAATTAAAAATACAATCTATTTGGTATTATCTCAGAAGATTGAAAAAATTATTAGTTAAAATTTGCCTCAAAATTGAAGAAAGAAAGCTTTAAAAAATATTTAAAGCTCATATTTAATGTGCATTGTTTAATATCAATGTTGCTTTAAGATTTAATCAAGATAATTAATATTATGTATATTTAATTTTCTTTAATTTGGTAGTTTAATTAAAACTTCAAATTTTATTACATTTGATTTTTCACTATAAAATTTAAAAATCCTTTTCAATATTTTTTAATAAAAGCAGTAAAAAAATTTTATTTTCGCATCATATTTAACAAAAAGATAATTGCTGGTTATTTTTTTTAATTATGTTTTACTTTCTCAATAAAGATAATAAAAGTTTCATTATAACACCAGAATAAAAGTTTCATTATAAATTTCTAATAAAATAATTTTAATTCATTTTAATTAAATTAGAATGTAAATGACTGATGAATCAATCAATCATTTTATTGATATCAAAACTAGTCTCTTACCTTACATAAATAATAACACCAACAGACCACATATCTAATGACCTATTATACCCTTTTTTGCGAAAGGGACTTCAGGTGCTGAAATGAGCAAATTAAAATATTATGATTATGGTTTCACATATACAGTAGAACCTCTGTAAATTCGAACTTCAAGGAGATGACAAATAATTTGAGTTATAGAGTTTTTTTGACTTATGGAGGATTTCGACTTTAATTTTTTAATTTTGTAATTTAATATAAATATTTTTGTAATAATTTTGGATTATATAAATTTTGTAGGAAATATTTGACTTATAAGGTTTAGATTCTTTCTAACTTATTTTGAGTTAGAGTTAAAATAAATAAAAATCCAAGTTAAACAGGCAATAAATATGTTTATTTGCAACTTCAAAGTTATATTATGTACTACATTAAAAAATAGATACGGAGATCCAAATTTTTTTTCGAGTTAAGGTGGTAAAATATATACCAAAATGGCTTGTGGGGATTGACTAATTATTTCGACATAGAGGGGTTAAAATTTCAACTAATGGAGGTTTTGGGGCTTGAAGGGAAGGAAACAAAAATTGTTTTTGAGTTTTGGAGGTTTTCGACAAAGAGGTTCTACTGTATAATAAAATTAATACAAGTTTACATACGTATAGCTACTATGTCATAAAATCTCTGTATCTACAAGAGAGAAAGGGTGGGTTCTAAGGGTAGGTGGCTAATATTCAGTTATGAAAACCAATAAATAACTCTTGCAGTCAACTCAATAACATAGAAATATATTACGAAAGCACATTTTATTTTAAGTGGCCAAAGTTAAGCAGATGGAAATCAATATTGTAGCTGCTTCTTCTAAGACAGCTATGATCCAACTACTGATAGAACTAACCAAGCCAATTTTTGTTATTATAGCAGCTCTAAAAATGATTTATATGATATATATAATGATTTATATGATATTTTTGTAATTGAGCCTTATGATTTTTTTCACATCATGGCAGATTTTAAAAATTCAAAAACATATGTGCATCATATTAAGAAATAATTTTTAAAAAATGAGATACCTTCAATTCTGGGCATTCTTGAACTGATGTCATTTGCCAAAAAAAAAATGTATATTATTATATTTTAAACTTTTTTTATTAAAAAAGTAATTTATCCAGTGTAATTGATACATTAAATTTTCAAAACATTGAACTTTCTATTTGTTCCCCTCATTTTGCAATCTTAAGAGCATGCTATTCAATCCTATTAATAAAATTTATATATCAAATCAACACATACCTAAGTAAGCAGGTGTTCCCACTACCGATCTCCGGAAAGATTTCTCACCAATGATGCGTGCAAATCCAAAATCGCACAATTTTACCTATATATATATATAATGAACAATTAATTATTTATAAATCAAATGATCTATGCAATTCAAGAAACATCACCCTCATAAAAAGTGCTTCAAACATATAAAAAATTATATTAACATTTTTTTTTTTTTTTTACCAGAATTAAGTTGCAAGAATTCTAAAAATTTGTAAAAAGTTTTGGTATTTTTTTTTAAATCTCATTATAACAAATTTTATTTGATCAATTACATATTAACTTACATTTTACATTCAATTCTAAATTAGAATTAAAGATTCTCTTATTATTTATATGATATATAAGCAAAGATATCAATGTAAAAACTTTTGCATAATATATAGAGAATACATAAACATTGCATAATACCTATAGTAGAAAAAGATACACAAATATTTTTCTATATGTATATAATCATCTCATCATACTATCTTATTATTTCACGTTCTTTCATTTTGTATATGTGTGTGTATGATATACAATGAAAGAATGAGAAACAGGTCCTCAGAAAAAAAAGCTGTAGAAAATTTATAGCTAGAAGGCAACTTTATCAAAGAATATATATCCTCAGAATATAATAAATCATGAATGCTAGATGACTTTTTTTCAGTTTTTTGATTAGATTTTTCTTAGAGAATCAACTAAGATGTACATGCAAATTTATGTATAGCAAATGCAATTTTTGACTTTTGTTTAAGAAACTGATTGTGTTTTTGAAAGATCTCTCCTTTTTCTTTTTTTTTCTCTCTCTCTCTCTATATATATATAGTAAGATTTGAAATACAATTTATCTGAAGCATAATTCTACAATAAGGTTCTCAGAACATAATGTAAGGTATATTAAAATGAATGCAATTACCAAAAGATTTATTACTCATATTGAAATTTCAAAAGTAAAAATTTACCTGGGGAAAATCTGAATCTGATGATAAAAGGACATTTTCAGGTTTTAAATCACAGTGTACAACATTTTGAAATAAGAAGGTGACGAAGAGCTGATAATATCTATTGATAAAAAAATAAAGAAAATAGCAATGAATAAGAAGTTATGGAGGAAATTTTTTAAAAAATAAATGAATGGGGATTTTTTAAAAGTACCTGAAAAACAAGGAATTTTGTAATCCTTTCTGAGAGCCTCCTCATTTCACTGGATAGAATCATTTCTAACATGTCTCCTTTTAACTTCTCCATAACTACAAACAATCTAGAAGAAAAAAAAAAAAAAGCTCTCTTCTATTGAAAATACTATTTTTTTTTTATTATTTTTTTCATGATAAACTAATTCAAATTAATTAATTTTGAGAATTAAAATTTAAAAGATTGCATTACTAAGACAGAAAATGCAGAACTCTTTATTTATAATGAAATAAAATGCAAAACAGAAAAGAACAAAATATTATCAAGTATACACTAATTTTTCATGAAATCACCTAAGGTGGACAAATTGAAGGGACATCAAAGAGGAGCATTTTGATTATCCAATTAAGATTTTAGATATCACATGACTTTAATACATGGTAGATTTTTGGTAGATTTAGACATTTAGATTTTTGACATTTTACATGAAAAAATCTACCATGTATTAAAATCTAATGAAACTGGAACTAACTGCTCTTGTGGAATCGGGTATGTGAAGCTTTACTTAAGTGTGCAAATTTTTTTTTTATATGCGGACAGAGCATAAAATGTCTTTACAATAATCATAAGGCCCTTGTTTGAAAAATTTCAACAAAAAATCATATGCTTTATATTTCTCCTTCACCTTAAAAAAAAAAAAAATTTTTTTTAACCCACTTTTAGCTACTTTCATGAAATAGGACAAACAAATATTTTAATACAGTTATTTGTAAAATTAATTGATATGGTTAAGAATTAAAGTACTTGAAAATTATGATTTTAGAAATTTAAATACAGAACTCCAGAAAGAAATTTATGAAAAAAATATATAATACTCAAGACAATTTCAAATGCTTCAATAGTAATTAAGTAGAAACATTTAAAGTAATGAAGGAATATTTCCAATTTTTACATACTCTTTCAGGAGTTTCAAACATCTTTTTCTAAATTAACTACACCAGGATGGTGATATTTTTGTAATATGGAGACCTCATTTTTGAGTTGGGCCTCTTGTTTTGTTGGAAATCGAACTTTTTCTATTACTTTGATTGCTACTGTTCGGCCACTTGTTCGATGAACTCCT